>JASANE010012490.1:0-19210 GCA_030248225.1 Trileptium ribeirensis
ATATGTAGCGTATTACTCGTTCAGTTACGTATTGCTCAATATTTAGGGTAGGGTCAAGATACCAAATTCTAAAAGGCGCCATATTCAGCAAATATCGCCTAAGACAAATCAGTAACGTGTTTAACCATGTATGCGGCTCGGTGTCATTATCTCTGTATAGTCCAGATTTAGGGTAGGGTGAAGATACCAAATTCGAAAAGGCGCCATATTCAGCAAATATCGCCTAAGACAAATCAGTAACGTGTTTAACCATGTATGCGGCGTGGTGTCATTATTGTATCTATAGTCCAGATTTAGGGTAGGGTCAAGATACCAAATTCGAAAAGGCGCCATATTCAGCAAATATCGCCTAAGACAAATCAGTAACGTGTTTAACCATGTATGAGGCGTGGTGTCATTATTGTATCTATAGTCAATATTTAGGGTAGGGTCAAGATACCAAATTCGAAAAGACGCCATATTCAGCAAATATCGCCTAAGACAAATCAGTAACGTGCTTAACCATGTATGCGGCGTGGTGTCATTATTGTACCTATAGTCAATATTTAGACTAGGGTCAAGATACCAAATTCGGTAAGGCGCCATATTCAGGAAATATCGCTTTGGCTCTTTATAGCAAGAATACTTTTAGCTATGATACGATCATTAGTTTTATAATATCTATGGTCTTCTTGTTGGACGATATTTCCCAAGTTATGATCATTCCCGATTATGGCTTTTAAGTCGACCATTAGAAATAGAAAGAGTTTCGGGTGACTGGTAGCGTAAAAGACACTCATCGTCATCTTTCCAAAATCGGTGATGCATGTAGCTGTAGCAGTCAAATTTCTTTTATCGATTCTACCTTCCTACTTTCACAGAACCAAAGTTCACGGCTAAGTATATATTGAATTTTATTGGTTGTATAAGATTTCTTGCTAAAAAATTTCAGTAGTTTTGAATATTCATAAATTCTAGTTTATTTTAATGTTCATTTTATATTATATATAATATTTTTTGCATGTTAGTATTCCATTGTATAAATAAACTATCGGAAAAAAATTTATGCGGCGTTCACGTTATAATGTCCCCAACGTTTGGAACCTATGTACCCCACACAGTGTCAGACACACTGTTGACAACAGGGTGTCTTAGACACCCCCATGTTTTTAATAAATTTTTTCAGCGGTAGCTAGTTACGCGTATTATCACTTGCCGACAGTGTCAGGCACACCGTGTCTTCTGGCAGTTTTATTCACACTGTTCGGAATTATTTGAGCAATGTTCATATGGGTTAGATACAAATATCGAGAATTTAGGAAAAACTCCACAGGACAGTTGACTAATAAACCGCATTCGCTACAGACGGTGTCCGTTATAGTTAATCCGCGCGAAATTGGTAGCTAAGGGTGTGTACGACACTGTCTAGAAAAAATTTAGTAGCTAAGGGTGTGTCGTACACCCTCGGCATTTGATTTACAGTATGGGTGTCACCCTGACTGTCTATACGGTAGGGTCACGACTACAGGGGGTCAAAAGTTCCAAACAGCGGGGACATTATAACGTGAACGCCGCATTATTACTTTTAACAAAAGTTTATTATGGCGTCAGAATAACTTCTTGATTTTATCCAGCTAAAGGCTACTAATAACTAGTAAAGCTCGCTTGCGAGCCAGAATTCGAGTGGTGAGAACAATCCCCCGAAGTCTGTTGTAGAAAGCGCACGCAAACAAAGCCTACACACTGTACGCCGGTGCAGCATTATATAAACCGTGAGTGATGAGTCATAGTTACGCCCGCCTGTTTTCATAGCCAACGTAAGCAGTAGACAAAACATCATACAACGAGTACAAAAACAATGAACTAACAATTTATTAATTGAATAATACCCTAAATTGACCGTGACAAGAACGTTAAAGAATTCAAACCGACACTTGAGAAAAATCTCATTTTTCATACCAAGTATGAAGCAGAAGTGTGAAAAATATTTGCCACACAACATTTTTGACACTCGCAATGAGCTTGTTGGCCCAGAAAACCCCATATAAGACACTAAAAGCAACAAAAACACACATTTAGGTGCATTTTCCACGACTTTTCACCAAATATGAAATTTGGCGCCACTATAAGCTTATAGACTCCAGATTGGTAAGTAGTTGAAAAACTTTTTATATATCATTGGAAAGCCCTGGTATAGGCCTATTAGTTTGCGGATATCTCGTTTACTTATTGAGAAAAGTCGAAAAAACTGGAGGGGGTGCCCGAAAAATGGGCCAAAATGACGTCATTTTGCCCCATAACTTTTCCCACGGGAAAAAATTCAAAAATCGAGCTCCGTCACTACACCTAAATCGACCATTGCAGTTCGAATGAGCTATCTTGCATCAAAATCCGCCCAACCGTTATGGAGATCCAGGTGCGACACACCCACACAGACACACACAGACAGGACCTCCTTAACCCCCCCTCCAAAGCCAAAATTGAAAATTCTCGTCCCACTCGAATTCAATAACATACCTAGTTTACCGATATAGATTTTCTGAATATAGAGCCGGAAATACGCTGGTTATGGGATTTTAATTAAACATATTTGTTGATATTTTCAGACTTATATCACCACAATGTCCGCAGTACAGCCATCATCTATCATCTCAGCCACGTAGCATGCAGGTGTTTCATATGACACTTATGCTATTTTGAATAAAGCTACCATCAATTACCACATTGTCAAAAGTGTGCCATGTATGATAAACTTATCTCTCATGGAGTAATGTCCTATTTAAAAATATTTTATCATAGTATAAATCAACAAAATTTCCAGCACCGTTCTACCTCATTCGTGCATTACCTAAGGTTTAGATATAAAACCAATTCTACTTCCTGGAGTTAAGCTAAAGTTTATTAGCTCATTTTTCGGTTTTACTATGGTATTTGTGGTCCCACAAAATAGTGTTCAGATTAGTCAATTTAACACCTATTTTTTATCCAATAAGTTGATGTTTAAATTAACTTTAAAAATAGATTATCTATGTCTGAAATTACGCAGAATACTGTCAAGTTTAAATATTATTTATTATGATTGCTAAATATTTCTAATCATTTGGTCATAATATCACAGAATATAACGAAACATTGCCGATATCAGCAGTTGTGTTGTCTCAATTCCGTATTTTTAGCAACATATAAAGATCATGTTTGCTAAAAACGCTATATTTGTCATCCGGTGTAAGCAGTAATTTTTAAAACTAGTTGGATTTTCTGAATTTAGTTGAAATAATACCAGTTTAGTATTTGAAATTAGACGTAGTTAGCCTTTAAAATAGAAATATCTTCTCGGAATACTCTAGCTGAGTATTAACTTCGAAGCTAATATCTTTAATTCAGAACGTCACAAATTTGTATTTTGACTGTCTACAATTATAAAATTAATAGATTTTGAACCGTAAAATTTGTAATTCCGCGACCATTATTTAACGCTCATAATAATCGTATCCCATATGTATTGAAATTAATATTCAGAATTACATTGGAATGTTTAAATTGTCACTCTATGATGGGGCTATTGACCATATTTCAAAGGCTTTAAAACGGTTTATTACCGTTGGGTTTATCCTAGGTAATCCCAAATATTAATTCTACAAAACTAAATGTGTAAGCAAGAGTGAACATCACCTAGGAATCACTAGTATATAGCAACAGATACATTTTACTGCAAGCAAGCTACACCAAAAAACGTGACAAACGAGTTTCCATTTTTTGGGCTAAAAATAGATCATTCTGTTGCTAGGTTACCGCAGTAAACCAAAGTTTTGCTACCGTCATCAATTACGACTCAGAAAAGGACGGGCAGATTTACGTAATTTTGTTACCATTGATTGCTTTTAACTTTATGCACATAATAATTGAAAATATTTCGCTGTTTGTGTCCTTTTGGAAGAGTAAAGATTAAACAAACATCAGTTTTAGTCCAAAATACTTCGAATTTTGTTTGTTGCACTGTAATATAGGAACCGCTCATGCAATGTTCACGTTTTAATGTCCTCAACGTTTAGAACCTATGTACACTATACAGTGTCAGACACGCTGTCGACAACAGGGTGTTGTAGACACCCCCATGTTTTTTATAAATTTTTTCATAGGTAGTTAGTTAGGGGTATTGACTCTTTCGACAGTGTCAGGCAAACCGCGTCTTCTTGTAGTTTTATTGACAGTGTTCTGCATTATTTGATCAACGTTCATATGGCCTAGATACAAATTTCCAGAATTTGGAAAAACTCTACAGGACAGGTGACTAATAAACCGCATTACCTACAGACGGTGTCCGTTACAGTTAATTCGCGCCAAATTGGTAGCTAATGGTGTGTATGACAGGGGTGTGTCGTACACCCTCAGCAATTGATTTACAGTATGAGTGACACCTTAAATGTCTATACCGTAGGGTCGCGACTACAACGGAACAAAATTCTATACAGCGGGGCCATTAACGTGAACGCCGCACAAATCACATGACAAAAATTTTCACAGTTCTGATGATTGTTGCTACCGCACCAGTAGGCCTGATATCTCTCCGATAATGTATTCAGCAACTATTTAAAAGAACTAAAACAATCAATTTTGTGCCAAAATAGCTTTGGTATTGCTGTCATTACTATAAATTAAAGATGGTATCTGTTATGTTGTTTTAATTTTGAGATTGAGTGTATTTATAAGCTACATATTATGCCGCGAATATTTTTATAATTCGGCCATACTATGGCACAGAGTGTCAAAGGCAATATGGTCTACAAAGATTCGTGAATATTTTTGGTTATAATTTTAGGATTGGGAATGTTAGGTTTATTTTGGTGTTTTATCACGCGTGTGTCGATTTGTGTAAAGCGAATAATGTTTAATCCGCCCCGATATTCATATATAGCTGCGAAATAGGGGGTAAAAATATTTGCTGCGCCTAAACTGACCAAATATTGCTGCTGTCGATGTATATTTGCAAGGAATACACTTGCTTGAGGTTCAGCTATGAATGATTGATATCTATTAATTAAGTTTATTAGTTATCTTGTTCGTTTAACCTAAGTAATTATTCATGGTTCGATCTAGCTCGCAAAATAACGTTAAACCCAACGGCCTGTGATAGGCATCTAGTAAAATGGCAAGTTTGGTAAACCTACTCACAGCCAAAACAGATTTTTAATGGATCATTCGCCAACGAAAGCTGCGAGCAAAATCATACACACGTTATTCTCTCTTGTTTCCAAAACTATAGTAGTTATATAATGCCTAGAAAGTGATTGCTATAAATTGGTCTGTGTTTAGCTCGAACGTAGCAATAACTGTAATAGCAACTAAATTTATTTAATTTGGCGCTTGAATTCTGCAGAATAATATTTTCACCAGATTCACCGGCACCAATTCGATGAATGGGAGGCTATACACTTTATCGTCTTCTACCAAGCGTTACGATTAGTCGCCACCGTTGCAAGATTGTCGAACAGCTTTGGTTTGAATTGCCTATATGGAGCATGCCGGAAACCGGTGCCTAAATATATTTTAACAAGTTGGATCAGCCAAGTATTTGCGGCCAACCATTGGGATTAATATTAAAGATAATCCTAAAGTAATTAGCTGCCTTGGATGCTCAGGCTAACGAAGAACGCGGCAAACTAAAGAAATGCGAGCATGTTTCTGAGGATTCTATATCTATAAATTATGTGCGGCCAAATGAAGGACTCCCGCTTGAAAATGTTTAGTATACGCGAGCATTAGGTGGTTTTGAATATTCTGGTCGATTAATATTTTCGATATCAGTTCTTCAGAATAATATATTAAAAGGGAATTATTTTCGTAGAAAAAACTGATTTAATTCCCAAAAACATCTAAAATTATATGCCAAAAAATAAATGTGTGTAGCACAATCGTCTATATATTCATAATCGTGTTATAAAGTTGCTTTACTAGTAGATTGATTTGACTTGACAAGTAGCCACAATATTCTTTGAGCAAACTTACCACCAGTAATTTGATATGGATAGAAGAACAAAATGTATTCGCCCAATGTACTGTCTGCCATGTTTCAACATTACGTAGTAACAATACTTTTAGAAAACCATTAGTAAGTCTCATAAAATATTTTTGTGCTAACGGACAGCAGTTATATTCATATACCCGATTTGGAACCCACTATTTGCAAATCGTCTTGCTGAAACTGGGAAGTATACTGGTCAATGGATTACTCCGTCAGCTATAGCATAGATCGCATATCAGCAAGTGCACATATGAAAAGGGAGTGGACACGAAGTCGCAGGCTCCTCCAAGTTTTCGAAGCGCGGCTGTCCGATCACTATGCTCTCTATACGTGAAAGGCCATCAGCTACAGCAAAGATCGTGAAGCAGCAAGTGCACATATCAGAAGAAAGGAGGACAGGATAGCACAGGCTCCCCCAATGTTTACCAGCGCGACTGTCCCCTCACCATGCTGTCTGTCTATACATGAAATGTTGATTCATCAGTTGCAGCATAGATCGTGTAGCAGCAAGTGCACATATCGGAAGGGAAGGGGGCAGGAAAGCGAAGGCTCCTCCAATTTTTAGCAGCGCGACTGTCCCCTCACCATGCTGTCTATACACGAAATGCTGATACATCATCTATATTGTAAGTTGTGCAGCAGCAAGTGCACATATCAGAAGGGAGAGGAGATAGAAAGAACAGGCGCCTACAGTTTTTCGAAGCGCGACTATCCCCTCACTATGCTGTCTATACGTGAAATGTTGATCCGTCAGCTATATCATAGATCGGTTAGCAGCAAGTGCACGTATCGAAAAAGAGGGTAGACAGGAAAGCGCAGGCGCCTCCAATTTTTAGAAGCGCGACTGTCCCTTCACCATGCTGTCAATACATGAGATGTTGATTCATCAGCTATACCATAGATCGTGTAGCAGCAAGTGCACATATCGGAAGGAGGGGGACAGGAAAGCGGAGGCGCCCTCAATTTTTAGAAGCGTGACTGTCTCCTCATATATGCTGTCCATTCGTGAAATGTTGAACCCCTCATTTTTAATCATCTCTAGTCTAGGTGATATCTTAGCTAATATTGGATAATGTTGTGTCACCCACTTTTGGGTACAGATCTGCTCCCCTGTGTATTTGGCAACAACCGTGTCACTGTGCGGGTAGGCATTTGTGTGCGGTGAGTGTATTATATTCTACATAATATGAGATATCATGCTTGTTTATATTCATCATGTAGCTATTTATGTCGAGATCTCACGCTGGGTTTTCGAACGCATACTACATTTAGCATTTATTTATTTTTTTGTTACTGCTCGTTTTCCTTGCTTTGAATTCAGACAAAATATATATCCCAATAGCTTATACCTAAAAGCCGTTTTCCGGCTAACCTTCTCCAGTTAAAAACTATGCCCTATGACAATTAATTATTCATGCCCGCGTCGTTGTGCCAGAGTAGCTGTTGCCTTGACTGACTTGCTAATGTATGGTTATGTTGTTTTTGTTCTTCGCTGCTTCAAGCATGAGATAATCGAGCTTAAGATAATAATTATAGTGGTATTGTTTAATAATAGAACGTCGATAAAATTGTTAGTATTATAGGTGATACAATAGGCGATACTTAGGGTTTAGCTTAGTTTTAGACTTAGGCTTATTAATATTTTTTTTCGGAGACCTTATTAAAATGATCTTTACCGCACACTTTAGAAATATAGCTGTATATCAATACTTTATGGTATATACAGTAACATATATGCAATGTGTTACTGTATACATCATGGGCGCCTGTATAGGGTAGGAGGCTACAACTAATGCTCTCATCCGGGCAAGCAATGTTCACCTTGGTTAAATTTTAGCAATTATGAACAATATTACAAAATTTTTAATCGGAAACTTGAGAAAAATGAGAAAATTATGACGAAAAATTTGGAAGACTAAAGTAAATGTATTTCTTACCCATGGACTCCCGCCACGCACCCTCCCTCCGCCAGAACCATTTAACCCGTAAGCCAACGGACCTTGGCAGCTATAATATATAGATATAATATAAAAGTATATAGTGATCAACCCTACCCGGATTCGTAGACAGCCCGAAACCTTCTTCTCCTTAAAGCTGTCACCAATTTTATATTTTCGTTTAAGACATAGGAATACCAGCAATGTCCACAGACAAACATCAATGAGACTCAATTTTCCTTTACCTTGTCCATATTGTTACTAAACAAGGTTTTAGGTTTGCTCTCGTGATTTTCCTGTTTCTTCGGTTTAAATTAAATTAGCTTAGCACAAGTATTACATTAAGTTTCTTTGCACTTGTCAATAATAGAGGAAACTACGCATATACACACACATTTATACGTGTACAAGAATATTAAATTACAAGATGAAATTGAATATGATTTGCGTCAGCTCTCTGCATGTTGCGGCAAGCCCGGCGTATATTGAACTTGAACTATGGATATATGTGGTTTTATTATGAAATGGCTGATTTGTTCAGTAAAATAGTGTATACAAAATACTCCTAATGTCCGGATCTATTAAGGTTTCATGGTATCAAATCTACTTTTAATATAACCATCTTAGTGGGCATAGATATCTGGAATTTGTTCATGCATTTATACTTTATATCGCTCATATCGAGGGTTCATTTTATGATCTCTGCCGAAAAGGCATTACTCAGCCGTATACATCAAAAATTATTATATGATATTATATTAAATTATATAATTTTGTCTACAAATATTAGAGGAATAGCCGATAGTAATATTGGCAGCTATGATTTTGTACACAAATATTAGAGGCTACATAGCAGCATTCCGAAAATTTGAATATACGAAGGTGTATGGTAGAGAGGATTTTTACTCTTTTTTCTAAAAAAAAATTAGTACTTAGAACGTATATCATACGTGCGAGCTATACATACCAGAAAATACAAAATTACATGATTTTGTATTCAGATATTAGAGGAATAGTCGATAGTAATAGTGTCAGCTATGATTTTGTATACAAATATTACAGGTTACATAACAGCATTCCGAAAATTTGTATATCCGAGGGTGTATGGTAGAGAGGATTTTTACTCTTTTTTTCTAAAAAAAATTTAGTACTTAGACCGTATATCATACGTGCGAGCTATACATACCAGAAAATACAAAATTACATGATTTTGTATACAAATATTAGAGGAATAGCCGATAGTAATATTGTTAGCTATGATTTTGTATACAAATATTAGAGGTTACATAGCAGCATTCCGAAAATTTGGGTATACCAGGTGTATGGTAGAGAGGATTTTTGCTCTTTTTTTCTAAAAAAAGATCTAGTACTTTGAACGTATATCATACGTGCGAGCTATAACATACCAGAAAATACAAAATTACATTGAACAATCTGGCAAAGCTGCTTCATAAAAATAATATTAAAATTGTAGCACAACTTTCACCCAAACTATACTGAGACCATCAGGCTGTGTCATGTTATGGGCGATTGATTTTTTCATTTGATTCCCATGCCCTGCTTGTGTAAAATTGATTTCATTTTTGTTCCGGTTATCCAAATGTTGGGGAGACATTTTGTGGTACCTATGAAGCCGACATATTCATCACTGATCGTGGTTGGCTCACAGGTTGCACCCCTTGTCCGCATTACTTTTCGTCGAAATTTCCAATCGTTTCTTGCCTAATATCTCAACTTCCAAAGGCGCTGCCGAGATAATTTTACAAGATCGATTGTGCTTACACTAATGATAATGATAATTTCAAATGATAATTATGTGTTCAAGGAATATTTTTAGCCAAACTTTTTCGACGCTACTAGGATCGTAATATCCAACAGTAGCCCAGTTTGAAATTTCAACGTTTTTTGCTATAGATATGTTTGTCTTATTATAAAAAAGTATGATTTACTGATATTTTCTAATTGCTTCAAAACATGGTCGAGCGAGGGTCGATTTTTAGGTGTCAGTTTAAACTGACGCTAGGCACGAAAGGGTACGGGTAGAAACATTCCAAAAGTAGCACTATTACGTCAAATGTAAACAAGTTAAATGAACGTTTGCAATTGTAAACACATTCTGCTCGATGTTTATCTTCTAACATTGAATAACAGCAAACAATAACCGACAAACAGTCAAAATGGAGACAAATATGCTAAATTTTGTTAAAATTTTACGCTCATAACAGTAATATGGTTTAGTTTGTGTGATACCGCTTGAAACAGTCTGGATGCAGGGCTACATTGCACATTTCGCAATAATACACTGACGTTCCTTTGCACCCCAATGCCCCACACCGCCGTTGACCACCCTTCACAACCCAGTGGTTCAATCCATCAAACCTGATATCACTTGGAAGCCAGCTGTTGCGATCCAAACGTGGTCCATAAGGAACGTTGATCCTACCGCTGGGAGAAGAATTTTGGGCAATATAGACCTGGACAATTTCCCGACGGAATGATAATACGTCGTGCCGTTGTACTCCTTCTGTTTGTTCCTGTAATCTATAAAGCTGAAATGCGTTTTGAACACCGAGATCCACTGCAAACCGAAAAATAGGCCAATACCATTTTTAGTACGGTGCTGTATCATATACAGCGACAGGTTTTGGTCGAATCTGTCGACCCCACCCATACCATAGTTATAAATTTGAACAACTTTTGGTGCAGCAACTTCGATCTTTTACCGATGCGCACTTGAATATCGCTTTACTTTCCCCATAGGGGCAATTGCCGCATATGTTGAGGCAATTGTAACAATCTTGTTGTCCTTCCATCTTGTAATGCAAGCACCACTTCGGCGATCGTAAACCACATCAGATGACCCGCGTTCTCGTGCGTTCATGACTTCGGGGCCAACCAGGGGCGCGTTCTGAGTTCTATTTTGGCGTAGAGTTCCGGTAGCAGCCATATTCTTCGTACTCAAATGGTGAAGCAAAGAAAGGTTGGTGAAAAAATTATCGAAAACGAGGTGATAGGAGCAATTTGGAACTTGAGGTAACTTTGAAGTTAGATTTGTCACTACGGATCCTCCGAGCCCGAGTTGAGGATCGGTTGTTCCAGCACCTTGGTAAGGATAGAATTGCACAACATATCCCAATCGAGTAGCGGCGACCCAGATTTTATAGCCGAACTTTATAGGCTTGCCGTGCATATACTGCTTGGCCCCGTGTTTACCGAAATACGGCACCATGGATTCGTCGATACTCACAATCTGCTCTGGAATAAAATTCTTCAAACAGCTCTCATTCAAAGCATTTAGGAGTGGCCGTACTTTTGCAAATTTATCTCCTGGTTCAAGATGGTTGTTATTTGCAAAGTGAAGGTTGGTCATGATGGCAGAGTATTTGTTTCCAGACATAGCTTGGCTCACAATGTTGTCATGAGTGTCTTCTTTTGCTTCCCAGTACATATATCGGCGTGGTAGGTCTACATACCCACTCAAAATATTTATCGCCAGGAACAACGAAAACAGGAAAAACGAAAGGGCCACTTTTATACAGTTTGTACTAGTTGACACTGTTTAAAACGTTATTAATAAACAGTAATTAAATTAAAATAATAAAACTAAACTTACCTGGATCTTGATGTAATAGCCATTACAAAAATAGCGATATCCAGTCACTAAAGTAGTGTCGTATCACAATATTATTATCAAATTTTTAAAATTAGAAGTATATTTATTAAACAATAGTATATAAGTGTTCTGAAACACAATCGTTAAAATTAGCTACATATGCGAACAAGTTATGAGCAAAAATTCAAGTGTCAGTTTAAACTGACGCTAGCCACATAGTAAAATATCAATTCAATTTTATTTCTTCTATTTAAACTTATGTTTGACTACCAGATCTATTACCATGTTGTTGTTTTAACCTTTTTGTGCCAATCCAATCTTTCATTTAAACCTGGGCTCATTGTAATCTTCAACAGAAAAATAGTTTGAGTTTTTTTAATTGTAATGTATGAGCAAAGTAAAATTTCCGACATGCGAAGAGGATTGATTTGCTGTTACCAACAGTCTACAATCTCAAGCCATTCATCACATCATTTGGCTAATTTTTAATAATAAATACGTCTACTGATTATATGTATGTAGTATAGTTGACAATGGTATCAACGCTTACACATATCTTGTTTGTTATGATACGTGTGGAAAATAATATTTGATTTTTACACAAGAATATCTTTCCAGAAAACAGTCGAACTATCGTTCGGCGGCGAACGGCAACAGCCTTTGGATGATCCACATAGGTCATATTAGGGGTTCAGAGAAATAGCTGTAGTTCTCTTTTGTTTCTTAAAATAGTCTTTTAGAAACGTTCAGTTATTATTTCGCTACTATGCTTTAGCAAATGGAATTGCTTCACCATATAAATATATAAATAGCTTCTTTTCGTGTAAACGGTCTTAACACTTACTACATTATAATACATTTCCTGTTAGCAGTATATATTATTCATAGGTGCCTTAGGTGTCCATTTGCTTAGAAGGTAGATGGTTCCGGCGGGTCGGCGGTAACGCTGGGGAGTAACCAACAGTTCTTCCAAACTTCTATAGTTTCTTCTCATGATTTTACCCCTTTTTTCTCAATTTTACCTTAAAATTTCTGTAATTTTGGTAAAATTTCAAAAAAATTTCTAGTTTCCAAGCGTGGTGCGCAGAGGAGCCTTAGAGTTGGGTACATATCGTTTACGTGACCCAACTCTTTCAGATGTTAACCCTCGTTCACCTGTGGGCATCTATATTATACATAGATTTATAGATAAGATAACAGTTGATATATTTAGTATATAAAATCACTGTTTATTGTTTTTGGCTTTGGTTACGCTGTGTATGGTGAATGTCTATGAACTAAATTACCCAATTGAACACATTGGTGTCAATTGGTACGGTAGGGACAAACATTCGCCAAGCCACGTATGTAATTGCAAAACTAATGACGGATATTATAGTTCTTAATACTTAATAGTATGGCTGTGATAGAATAAATGAGATTGGTACAATTTTTAGCGCTGGGCATTGTTTCAACTGCAACGTAATCGTCCGACAAAGAATACTTGCAATAAAAGAATAGGTCTAAATTTCAGTTTAAAACTATTAATTTCATAGCATATTAATAAGCCATGTAAACAAAAAATCTTTGAAATTTTAAATAATCACCGAAAACGTATATTATAAAATAAACTGCGCATTCAAGGGCACAAACGCGAAAAATCTAGTAGGAGCGAGGATACGGGGCACAGTTTCGAACAAAAATATCTGAGGAAGTGGTGGAATTTAGCACCATCTTAAAATCCCAGTACGGGTATGTGCGTGCTGGTAATCATGAATTTATATATATAGAACGTTGGTCCAACTTGATAAATTTCTGAGAATCGACTTACGTGTCCGTCGCGTAAGGCATATTCGTATATACACATACACGATTGATTAACTTTGGAATACGTTTCGGTTGGATGACGCACATGGTCGTTCTGCTCAGGCATATTGCTACGGGGTCGCACTACCCGTCCCTCACGATGATTGCTCTATATGCACATGCTCTGACTACATAAGTAACAAGCTACATTGTCTGAAAGTACTACCTTGAGAGATTGTTATGTTTTAGATTAAAACATTTTTATTATATTTTTAAAGAACGATGTCACTGCAGTAATAACTGGTTAAAACCGTTCTGGTGACATTTCTATTTTATGGGTTTCTTTAAAAGAATAAAGTCAGGAACGAACTAGATGTGAAGAGTACACGTAGATTATGCGTTGGAATTATCGCAAAAGCCGCATTTGATACCGACTTTGAAGTTATCCAGTAGAATCGCCAAATCAAATTACAGATCATGGCAGAAATTTCCAAATGCCTCATTGCTTGACAGTATTCTTTAGATAATATATGCAATTCGATACTGTTTTTACGATACATTTCTCGCTGGCATTACGTGTACATAATGTTTTATATATCAAACTTGCCATACATGTTAAACCGAGGTCCGGGTACAGCCTGGTCCGCAAATAATATATGCAATTCGATACTGTTTTTACGATACATTTCTCGCTGGCATTACGTGTACATAATGTTTTATATATCAAACTTGCCATACATGTTAAACCGAGGTCCGGGTGCAGCCTGGTCCGCAAATAATATATGCAATTCGATACTGTTTTTACGATACATTTCTCGCTGGCATTACGTGTACATAATGTTTTATATATCAAACTTGCCATACATGTTAAACCGAGGTCCGGGTGCAGCCTGGTCCGCAAATAATATATGCAATTCGATACTGTTTTTACGATACATTTCTCGCTGGCATTACGTGTACATAATGTTTTATATATCAAACTTGCCATACATGTTAAACCGAGGTCCGGGTGCAGCCTGGTCGCAAATAATATATGCAATTCGATACTGTTTTTACGATACATTTCTCGCTGGCATTACGTGTACATAATGTTTTATATATCAAACTTGCCATACATGTTAAACCGAGGTCCGGGTACAGCCTGGTCCGCAAATAATATATGCAATTCTATACTGTTTTTACGATACATTTCTCGCTGGCATTATGTGTACATAATGTTTTATATATCAAACTTGCCATACATGTTAAACCGAGGTCCGGGTGCAGCCTGGTCCGCAAATAATATATGCAATTCGATACTGTTTTTACTATACATTTCTCGCTGGCATTACGTGTACATAATGTTTTATATATCAAACTTGCCATACATGTTAAACCGAGGTCCGGGTGCAGCCCGGTCCGCAAATAATATATGCAATTCGATACTGTTTTTACGATACATTTCTCGCTGGCATTACGTGTACATAATGTTTTATATATCAAACTTGCCATACATGTTAAACCGAGGTCCGGGTGCAGCCTGGTCCGCAAATAATATATGCAATTCGATACTGTTTTTACGATACATTTCTCGCTGGCATTACGTGTACATAATGTTTTATATATCAAACTTGCCATACATGTTAAACCGAGGTCCGGGTACAGCCTGGTCCGCAAATAATATATGCAATTCGATACTGTTTTTACGATACATTTCTCGCTGGCATTACGTGTACATAATGTTTTATATATCAAACTTGCCATACATGTTAAACCGAGGTCCGGGTGCAGCCTGGTCCGCAAATAATATATACAATTCGATACTGTTTTTACGATACATTTCTCGCTGGCATTACGTGTACATAATGTTTTATATATCAAACTTGCCATACATGTTAAACCGAGGTCCGGGTACAGCCTGGTCCGCAGTGGGCGCTTTCAGACTCCTTTAAGAAGATCAGCCTGTCGACGGGGACCTTACCTTGTTTTACGGCTATGATTTTATGATGTACGTAAAATAGTCTGCACATATATATTTCCGGTGATTTATTTGTCACTTTTCAACAATGCCAAGGTGATAAGCATAGCCGCATAAATATTGAAACAACTATGGGTAATATTGTGTTTTTCAAGGCATATTATCTGGAGCCGGAAATCTTTATGATATCAAAATTTATTAATAGGCACAGCAACTTAGAGTAAAAAACACCCATCAAAATCGGACTCCTCCTTAAATTATGTTGAACTATGAGTAAAAATCACTTTTCCGCTGTTGCGTTGAATGTTAATACTTATATATCATATCAGAGAATGTTAAAGTACACATATTCCATGTATAGTTAGACAGAACCTGAAAAAATGTCACAGCCTCACGACTGTGACGATAACTATATCATTGCTATTGGTGTTGGTATAATTTCGGTTTTTTACACAATGTCAGAAGTCGAATTTTTTTCGCCACTGCAATTTTTAAGGGCGGAAGCTAAATCTATGGTAGGTATGTTGTTCATGACATACTAAGAATGAGTTTTATTCTAAGCTAATGTGCTGTACATGAATTGTCTATTAAGTCTAAACCTATGTCGCATCGAAACCACCCCCCTCCGCACTAATTTTTTTGTGCGCAACATAACGTCGAGCTCCCTAAGGTGACATGGAACATTTCCTGTGTACTGGGAAGCTAAATCTATGGTAGGTGTGTTGTTCACGACATACTAAGAATGAGTTTTATTCTAAGCTAATGTGCTGTATATGAATTGTCTATTAAGTATAAACCTATGTCGCACCGAAACCACCCCCCTCCGCACTAATTTTTGTGCGCAACATAACGTCGAGCTCCCTAAGGTGACATGGAACATTTCCTGTGTACTGGGAAGCTAAATCTATGGTAGGTATGTTGTTCACGACATACTAAGAATGAGTTTTATTCTAAGCTAATGTGCTGTACATGAATTGTCTATTAAGTGTACACCTATGCCGCACCGAAACCACCCCCCCTCCGCACTAATTTTTTTGTGCGCAACATAACGTCGAGCTCCCTAATGTGACATGGAACATTTCCTGTGTACTGGGAAGCTAAATCTATGGTAGGTATGTTGTTCACGACATACTAAGAATGAGTTTTATTCTAAGCTAATGTGCTGTACATGAATTGTCTATTAAGTGTAAACCTATGCCGCACCGAAACCACCCCCCTCCGCACTAATTTTTGTGCGCAACATAACGTCGAGCTCCCTAAGGTGACATGGAACATTTCCTGTGTACTGGGAAGCTAAATCTATGGTAGGTGTGTTGTTCACGACATACTAAGAATGAGTTTTATTCTAAGCTAATGTGCTGTATATGAATTGTCTATTAAGTCTAAACCTATGTCGCACCGAAACCACCCCCCTCCGCACTAATTTTTGTGCGCAACATAACGTCGAGCTCCCTAAGGTGACATGGAACATTTCCTGTGTACTGGGAAGCTAAATCTATGGTAGGTATGTTGTTCACGACATACTAAGAATGAGTTTTATTCTAAGCTAATGTGCTGTACATGAATTGTCTATTAAGTGTAAACCTATGCCGCACCGAAACCACCCCCCTCCGCACTAATTTTTTTGTGCGCAACATAACGTCGAGCTCCCTAAGGTGACATGGAACATTTCCTGTGTACTGGGAAGCTAAATCTATGGTAGGTGTGTTGTTCACGACATACTAAGAATGAGTTTTATTCTAAGCTAATGTGCTGTATATGAATTGTCTATTAAGTCTAAACCTATGTCGCACCGAAACCACCCCCCTCCGCACTAATTTTTGTGCGCAACATAACGTCGAGCTCCCTAAGGTGACATGGAACATTTCCTGTGTACTGGGAAGCTAAATCTATGGTAGGTATGTTGTTCACGACATACTAAGAATGAGTTTTATTCTAAGCTAATGTGCTGTACATGAATTGTCTATTAAGTGTAAACCTATGCCGCACCGAAACCACCCCCCTCCGCACTAATTTTTTTGTGCGCAACATAACGTCGAGCTCCCTAAGGTGACATGGAACATTTCCTGTGTACTGGGAAGCTAAATCTATGGTAGGTATGTTGTTCACGACATACGAAGAATGAGTTTTATTCTAAGCTAATGTGCTGCACATGAATTGTCTATTAAGTCTAAACCTATGCCGCACCGAAACCACCCCCCTCCGCACTAATTTTTTTGTGCACAGCATAACGTCGAGCTCCCTAATGTGACATTGGACATTTTCTGTGTACTGATGACAATGTCAACATTGTTTTCATTCACGTTTTTGAAAACCTGCCTGAGGTCTACAACACAAAGACTTAACACTGGGCTAAAATTAATAATCCGAGTCATGCAATAATTATCATCGTTGTGGTTGATAACTTTTTAATGATAAATGGTGTGGGTTATTATCGTGGACAGGCAGTTTTTGTTGCGATTATGGTAATCTTTTCTTATCGATGGTTAGTTATATTGCAGAACCGATCACCGATCTCAGAATCATCTTTGTTTGCTACTATATCAAGACATAGTGGAAATGTTCATCGAAACGAAAATAAGATTTATTCCATTTCTGTCACAATCAGATTTGATTTGAATAAAATTTCATCGCCACACCAAAGGAATCCTATTTTTCTGACGAACCACGAAATACAATAGACCATCCGAGTCATAGTGGTACAAAACAGCATCTTTAAAATACTGTTTTAAATACGATAGTGCGGTTTTGTTAACATTTTTAAAGCTGTCAGATTTGTTTGTTTTTCTCTGTATCAAATCAACATAAATTAGCCGCTAAAAATCTGCAAAAACATTGCTCTCTGTGTGTGTATAGCGTTCGTCCAATGTCGTGACCTTTGATATATGATCACGGCCATAGATATAGCTAATAATATGTTATGAACGCAAGGTATAATAGTGATTTCTACGTCAATATACATTTTGAATAATTCACATTATTAATCATGACATCAGGATCGTTGGAAAGCTTTTTATATCTGCTTGCAATCTCCAAAATTGTGGTGGGCCATAATATAGGTTCTTTGCAAACTTTGCAAACAAACTGTATCTGAGGTAGATTCTCCTTCTCCCGGGCCCACGGCGGTCGCCATTGCCGCTAGCGTAGTTATTTTTGTATTTCTGTTAAACACTTAAGTGAAAGAGAGACGAAATTGCACATCGAAGCCTTGAACTAAGGGTACCTCTACTGTGGGGCAGCGCAGCCGGCCTTCCGCAGAAAATTAAGGGGCGTTAGTATCGCCTCCTCTCGACAATGTTTTGGAAAATGTTGCGTAGATTCACGTGATCAACTTGTTATTGCTTAATTGAGGGAGGGGCGAAAGTGCACATCGAAGCCTTGAACTAAGGGTACCTCTACTGTGGGGCAGCGCAGCCGGCCTTCCGCAGAAAATTAAGGGGGCGTTAGTGTCAATGCCTCTTGATAGTTTTTTCTATACGTTTCGTAGATTGACGTGAGAAACTTATTATCGCTTAACTGAGGGTGGGACGAAATTGAACATAGAAGCCTTGGACTAAGGCCACCTCTACTCATGAGGCAGCGCAGCCAGCCTTCCGCAGAAAATTATGGGTCGTTAGTATCGCCTCTTCTCGAAAATGTTTTGAAAAATGTTTCGTAGATTGTCTTGAGAAACTTGTCATCGTTTAGGTAATGGAGGGACGAAATTGCACATCCAAGACTTGAACTAAGGGTACCTCTACTGGTGGGGCAGTGCAGCCGGCATTCCGCAAAAAAGTAAGGGGGCCTTAGTATCGCCTCCTCTCGAAAATGTTTCGGAAAATGTTTCGTAGATTCAAGTGATAAACTTATTATCGTTTAAGTGAGGGAGGGACGCAAATCCCGCATTGAAGACTTGAACTGAAGGGTACCTCTACTGT
>JASANE010012492.1:0-11059 GCA_030248225.1 Trileptium ribeirensis
GTTTCAAGTCCAAAATCACAATTTTTAAGATCTTGATAACTATATCGCCATCCAAACTCATTGTTACTACCGAGAGCAACCATTTTCACCTATACGGCTGTCCAAAAGAAAAAGAGCAAGTCTAAAAACTTAATTTTGAGAAAAAAAGATTTTTTCGTTTACACCTCTCATTATGCTTGAGGTAATGTATTGTTCAGTTTTGTATGTTTACTATTAAACAGGGTTGACAAACTTTTATATAACGAGAAGACTAATGCCTGTATCCCTGTCGTTCGTAACCTGTTGTACAATAATCAATCAGCATGAACTTATTACCTATCTTTGAGTCACTCATTTAGGTTTCGAATAATGCGGTAAGTCCAGCAAAACAGACTTGCAGCATTGTTCCCTAGGTTTTAGAACCTGCTTTGCTCATCAAACGTCTTATTAAGCCAAAGTAAACAATTGAAGATTAGGATTATTCCTAATTCCTATTAGGGTTATCAAATGCGATTATTTTTGTTGATCCTGTATTGACACTAGACCATGAATCGTAAAACTACCATACAATACTTGACCACGTTTCAGTGGTTTTGCCAACGCGCTGGGATTCCCGACGATGCCGAACCAGGATGTTTTGGTCCAGTTAACGAATACGCAGTCGCAAGGTTTCACATTAGTCCTTTAAATATTAGTTTTTATTACACGTTTATGTGCTATACATAATAGGACATACACAGTATTTGATTGTACAATTACCGGTACAAATGCATTACAGCACAAGTATTAACCTGAAAAAATTGCTTTAATCCAGACACCTGTTCGGGGATCCATATTCCGCATGGCAGAATCGTGGATCCTCATACAACCCATTGCTAAAACAATTTTAGCATACAAGTTCCGTTACAGCTTCACTTACAAGGTTACTGGCTAATATGTCTCGGTGTAGCTATGTACTAAGATCAGTAAGCCGCAAACAACCTATATCCGATTGCCTAAGCGTCTAGTGCCCCATTTCAACAAATTCGTATCTAGAAACGTTGGACTTATTAAAATGAATTTGTGAAGAAAACGACGTACATTTAAGTTGTGATATATATTGCGGTTTGCTGCAAGTCCAAAATTTCATAACGTCGCGTCAATGGATAGGAATCAACCCAAAACAAAAACACTGCAAGTACCACCTCTTTGTATGGTCTTGAAGTTTTTTCTGCGAAAATATCAGGAGCATAAATAAAATGCTACAATCGATAAGTTGCAGTCTTTTTACGTTGTTAGCGTAAAATTCCAACACTGACACACTGCAAGTCCTGGACTTGCATTATCGCGACCATATAAATTCACTACGACTGGACTTGCATTAGTTTGTACAAATTTGAAATGTTATATTTCGTTAAATACTGGAGACACAGCAATAATTCCTAGACGGTCAAATGCAGGATTTTTTGCTCTGGCTGAAACTATAAAAAACTAAATTTCGAAAATCTTGGACTAGCAGCATTTTTATTTTAATTGTATATATATAATATAGCTATAATGATTGAGGAGATATTGCTATTTTTGTGTATTTTGGGTGTCATGGGCCCATTTTAGAACCCCTTTGACCCAAATCCTGCATTCAGAGCATTTGCATAAGAGCACCGCGAAGCAAAACAATACATACAGTCTTGTACAGGTTTATTTGCTCCTCCAAACCAGCTTTATTTATCTCATATTTATACGCCGGCTGCCGAGCTAAAATAAGAAACGTGATTTTTTAACCCGAGCCCCGTTGGTCAGGGTTTTTTGAGGAATATATTAGAATCGGGTTTCGCGCCCAACGTAATGGCACAAATAGAGATTTCAAGCTTTCAAATGAGCTATAGCGAATCAATCCGCACAGCGAAGTTGATTTATATGCGTCAGCCCAAAAAAACATAACGGACATTGTCAAATTTTTTCACCGTCACGGTTGCTAAGAATTCTTCACTTCGTTCGTTTCACTCACTATACTCAGAATTCAGTTACGGTAATCACAAATCAACAATATTCATTGCAGGAAATAATTAATTTAGAGCTGACTGCTAATGCTGGCAGCGCCAGGGGAGAAGCTTTTCAATCAGTATTCATGCACATATTTTCATTCCTGTAGCTTGATTTGATGAGCAACTGATTACATGTAGGTATAGCATAGAATTAATTCAACAAAAAGACTCATGTTAAGCAATTTAAATTAAATATACGTATTCGAATTTGGACGACTTACACAAAGGCCATTTCCGACACCTTGTCGGTTATACAAACCCGTTTGTAACCCAATAGTGTAACCATGGAATGGATTAGATCCATGTTGTTTTACATCCAATCATCCCTGTTTGTTATATGCGTTGTCCAAATGCAGGGATGATTATATTGCTTAAGCATAATACCACATTGTGCATTAAGCATAGGTATACATTCAGCCATTTGACTTATTTTCAAAAATGATCGATGCATGTTTCATTAGTAGACCATAAGCCAAATTTTTTCAACCAAAAGCTATGTCAAAATAGTTTCGTCAGTAATTGTTGCAACTACTGACGATATTGGTATTCTAAGATGCACATAGCTAGTATATACATCACTTATAGCTCCTGTGACCAGCATCATTACAAGTTGCACGCAGTATTGCATGCGCTTGGAAAGCGTTAACTCAGTGAGATGCTTACACAAAAGTGTCCTGTAGATTGCTATTTGGTGAATGTACAATTTAGCTGTCTGATCTTGGCTGATTGGTGGTAGTTTTGAAGCCGTAATGGCATGAGTACATTTATTAACCACATAATCCAAATGTATGCCTAGATACTTAACTTGGTCAACAAGTACAAGATTTGCATTGACCATTCTGAAAACTAATGTGTCTGGTGGTACAACACCTCTTCTGAATGCTACGATTTGGCACTTTTCAGGACTAACTTCTACATCACTCGTACAGCGCCAGTATTTGAATTTCCTCAGTGCCAGGGAAAGGCGATTCATAGTGGCACTGCTTTTCATATCAAACCATATAATTGATGAACAGGCTGGCGTCTCAAATGCAGTGGGCAATGAAGCTCCCAATAGTTCCGTTTCCTCATTTCATGCTATCTAGTAAACTTTGGTCTCCAACGTTCATGCTATCAGATAATTTTTGCGTGGCTATCAATTAGCGAATTTCTCTCTTTTGCGCTTCATAAAATGTACATTTTTCTAATTTGTGTAAAAAAATCAGTAAT
The DNA here is from genome assembly GCA_030248225.1 of Trileptium ribeirensis. Classification (NCBI taxonomy): domain Eukaryota; kingdom Metazoa; phylum Nematoda; class Enoplea; order Enoplida; family Thoracostomopsidae; genus Trileptium; species Trileptium ribeirensis. The sequence continues at coordinate 3,213 of JASANE010012492.1, forward strand.
TTATCCTTCGGGGCTAAAAATTGCTAAAATAGCAAGAGGAAGAGGGAGATGCATTTGCAAACATCGAATTTTGAAAATCCTTTGGTGAATTCCTCTGTTGTAGTGCTATCAAAATTTCTTCCGATAACAAGTAGTCAAAAACAATGAAGCCTTTGGAACGGTTTACTTCAACATATGCATTGCAGTTTATTTATTCAATTTATCAGCGGAAATACAACTTTTACTACTACTCTTCAAGACCAACCTAAAAACTATAACAATTAAGGCCTCGAAACCTAAAATTTAGGACACAAGAATTTAAAAAGTATCGAGTAAAAAGTAACAAAATAATAAAGCATCGATAACTGCATAAACACAGGTAGTGCAGCCATGAATCCTACAACCGCATATCATATACTTACTTTAGTTTTGAGAAACTTCGATCCGCCCGGGATAAGCTTGGGTTCCGGATCTACGGTAGCATTCATGGCTGACATATGGATGAGCTTTTGTACACCCATTTCTCTAGATATACGTGCAATATTTCTAGCGGCTTCAACGTGCGTGTATTCATACGGAAACGTGCTAAAATTAAATGAATACTGTATATATCGCTACGTCACATAGAACAATTTATAAAAATTACTTACACAACATGAAGCTGTTACCACGTATATACGGGCATTTCCACGCATCAATCGGTAGGAACCTAGATCCCAAATTAATAAGGGATGGAACCAGGATGGCGCTGCCAGACCGGTGGGAAACCCAAAAACGGGGATGGATCCACGGTTTGACGAAGCCAGATGTAGTTTCACTGACAACTAAGCAAACTATGGTGAACAAATCACGTTTCATTCTTCGCATGTGTTAAGTATGAGGACACAAGTCCAGATACGGTAATTGGTGATGGCTCGTTTAATTGGCTCCTTAGGGCTTCAGAAACTTCATAAAAATGAGAACCGCGACTATCGAAACAATTCATAAGGGCTTCCTATAAACTTAAGTATTGTGGCATAATATACCTGTCGCTATACTCTAACAATGTTAATTCAGTCGGAATATTGCTCAAGAAAACTGAGATCAACGGTAGCAAACAGTGCAGTCTAAGCATGATCTGTGCTTTGTGCAAGCAGCATAGAAGTCGCGATATCTCATATAGGTTGGCTAAATACGATACCGGAAATAACATCATATACTACATCTAAGCCGAAGTTTCATTATGCTAAATACACTGCATTTAATTGTAATTAGTTTATCTTCTTTTATTCCAGTATAAAATAACTAAATTACGTTGTATAAGAGCAAATCCTGAAATGTTCTTAATGCTACGTATTATAGAATTTCGTCACAATTTGAAACCATATATATCATAGTCTTCAATAAGATATTCAATAGCCAATAAAATGTTCAATTATTCTACCTACAGCACAAATACGTCGATCTAGACACATCAAAGAATGACTCTTACTACTGAATTTTGATAATTTTCTTGTGCATATAGCACAACAATCAAGTAAAATGGCGGTATACACAATCATAATTACATCCAGAAATTCTCCTGAGTTACTTGTCTTCGAAACAGCGAATCAAAATTTTCCCCATACCATACACATACAAAGACGCTATTACAGAATTTCTTTGTTCAACTTGCTACAGCTCATTTCAGGTTAAATGATGATCTGCTTGCAGCCGACAAAAGTTTAAACTGTTCATGACTTAAGGCGTGTTCACACGCTCAAACTGTTCGCTCAAAATTTGAAGGTGATTTTTAAAGGAAAATTGCGATGTTTCAAAATTTGAGCTCAAATTTTTCCATGTAATACATCTCATCGATAATTGGCTACAGAAATATTCTCAAAAAATTTTGAACAGTGTTCACACGTTCAAACCTACCAAAAATTCAAGAAAGATGCTTTAAATTTTTGATCAAAATTTGAGCATTTTCTTCAAATGTACATACAGTCACAGACAAAAGTAAGTCAACTGCAGACGTGGACGGACACACACGAAAGCAAATGCGTCAGTCTACGACCGATTTTTGCGCACTGCCTTTTGTTAGCTACTGTATGTGCATCACGTGGTGTTCACACTGAATCCTTCATTTCCGATCCGTATTGCACGTGCACTTTATACAGAGCGTAACCACTGCATGAGATTCGACCCGACCGAAATTAGCATGCTCATTTTTTTCGGATCTGAATCGGATGAAGTAGTGCAAAAAATAAATGCGTATACATATACGCGTTCATAGTAGGTACAGAGTTCAGTGGTTTCTGAACGGGTTGGATACAATGTGAACAGAATTCGGATCGAACGCTATGTGAACACGATATTAGTTATACTTGGTAACATAATCACAAAATAAATAACACTTACTTCGTCTCGTAATGTGTGCCGAGTAAGTTGATAACAACATTGCTGTGTTTGACAACTTTACGAATTGCATCTTCATCTTTCAAATCGTAATGCTGAAACGTCAAGTAAGAGTGTTTACGTTAATGTACTATAAAAAATACTACACATAACCATGTGACATGACTATTATCCAAGTCAATCGTGTCTTAATGACGTCAGCTGAATATATATTTAATAAAGATAGTTTAACAAAAAAATACGAGTAGTTGAATGTGTCCTCTTAGTGTTTAATGTGTTAAAACTGGTATTTGAAGCCTTCGAAGCAACAAATACAAAAGTACGCTATACAACTGGATGTTATAAAACGCTGAAGTATATTTTTGTAAATATATATACATTGTAGATGTACAGTCGCGCGAAGAATTGAACGGATGCACGCAATAATTAAACGGATTTAAATGTATTTCAGTGGGTGTGCGTTAACATACGTGCCTAGTCAATTCTGTACGATTTGTAATTACATATTACAAAAACAAATACTTAAGCGCTAAACTCCGAAAAGCTCTTATGCTTCCAGTTTTGGCGTACCAAAATTCGTTATTATAATCCAAATTAAAAATATATATTACTGGTTTGTAGATTAATCAAGAAGTACGAGCGCTCCCTGGAATTATATTATTTATTCAGAGATCTGCTAATTAGTCAGATATAAGCTCTAAACGCAGCGATCATATTTTTATACTTGGTATAATGATATTTTGCATTAACATGCGGATTGGTATGGTGAACGATAATCATCTGCTAAGTGACACAAATTATTGCACATTCTGGTGCATAACTGCTGTATTGTTCAGCGACTGTAGTATTATCAGCCCAGTAATGCGCTTAGCTACCGACGTAGCAGCCCGGTTTTCAACTAGTGAATTGTGTCTATCGTTATGTGTATTTCTTATCAGATGTTTTTGATGAATTTACAAATACTATTGTCATCATGCCAAATAGCTTTAACAACAACAACAACAAACAGACAGAAGGAGTATCAAAGTTTAAGTGTCAGCCTCATTGCATCACTGGAAAATGGCAGATCACACGATATTAAGGTCTATCCGTTTTTGCACACGCAAGAATTGGGTCTCGCTCACTAGGCTATGAACTTGGTCGAACAAGAAAACGTCTATCAATGTGCCCGGAAAGTTTCTGTATCTCACCTCAGAACCTTATTACTGGGCTCTTAAAAATTGGCAAGTGTCCGCATTTATCGGTTCACTCTGACAATTTTGACCCCAAGTTCAATACTACACCGACAATTCTTTACTTTTCCAAGTAAATGAACAATATTTTTGCTAGAATTCCAAATGGAAACTAAAAATTTCACCAATTATGTAAAAATCTTTGAACCACAATCGCCTATTCATTGCTATTATCTATTTTTGCCAATTTACATTGAAAAATACAGAATTAAGGGCAGTTTAGGTTTGGCAGCCCCCTAGATCAAACAGATGGCACAAAAGCCTTACTGCAACGGAGCGAGCGGAATTTCCACTGAGGGCGCTAGAGGGAAATCGTGAAAAGTTCTTCTTTGTCTGTTTCTGTCATTTATAACTCATCGTTGGATGGATAAATTTCGATAAATTTTTTGTCCCATGGCACAAGCGGTTGACCGCAAACAGCACCGCCTCTATCTTCAGGGTAAAATGGCAAAAAAGGTTTTAAGGGTACTTTGCCAAATTTGGCCATACGGGTACCAGTGTTTCGCAACCCATATCTCGCGAAACAGGCTTCGCATCCAAAAATCGGGACCACATCGAGATCTACAACTCTGCCGTAACTATAACTTCTTCGTGAGACCCGTTGCTGGGCCTCTGTGAAACCGAATACGGCTCGTGTACCCTTGTGCAAGAAATACCGGTTTATTGCGTGTTTTAACTTACAACGAGTGTCTATTTTGTTGTCAAACACGCTGGATACGATGGTTTTGATATTTAGAGTAAAACTAGACTACATTATGCCTTTTGATAGGGTTCTAAGGGTTTTACGGTCGCGAACCCGATTTGCAAAATGTAGCGAGTTTCAATTAGTTTGAGTATTTATTGCTAGAATAGCATCAAGAGTGGCCTATATAAGTTTTTCGATACGACTAATACGATGGTTTGGTTATCTAGAGTCCAACACGTTTTCAATGGGTTTACGGCAAAGAACCCGATTGCCAGAATATAGTCTGTCTTCAGTATCCTGTTTATGTGTATTGCGTAAAGAGTATGAAGGATGACTTATGTATAAGTGTTTCGACGCTGGATACGATGGTTTGGTTATCTAGAGACTATCACGAATACTTCGTGGCGCTTTCAGCTATTTTCGATGGATTTAGGGTCCACAAGGTTTTAGGGGTTTCTATGGGTTCACGGTTACAGAGGTTCTAATATAATCTTGTCTTTCCCTGCCAAAAAAAAGTTAAACTACAGTTAAGTAATATCGCAGTGTCGCTTCGGCATCTTATGGGCTTCCACCAAATTTTTCCACGTTGTCATTTTTCTTTACTTTTCCACATAAGGAATCCCGACTAAGATACAGGCAACTATCGCTAAATACAAACATATATAAACATACAGATCAAGACAAATTAGTCTATTTTCTGCTCAGAGACATTTCTTAGCGAACATGCTTGCACATGTTCGCTGGCAACACTGTTGTGAGCGCCTGTAATACATCGGTATCTAACACATATTCGCAAAATATTCTGAATACACTCATACAAAGTATAAAACTTGTCCCAAATCGCCAGCTAAACGAAGATGTCGAGCATCGTATGGATCACATCGATACGGTATAATAATTTGAGAACCGCATTTCCCTGCAACAAATAAAGAATTATTCATATTGACAACAACAATTAGAATGAATCATAAGGTTTACTAAGACTGGATTCACCAAATTAGGATGCATAAAACCCGACAATTTTTGGCTCCTTCTTTAAAATGGGTGCCATTGGCAGTTTTTGGTTAGCACTTGGGTTTTAATGTCCCATGGCAAATCCCCCTTCTGGAACAAACGCCACAGAGCTGATAAACAAATTACATTACTTTTTATATACCTGTTGAAACAAAGAAAACTACAATAAATAATAGCCAACCGTGTATAAATGATTGGTTTTGGCCTTCACTAAATATGTCCTCTCCCAATTTATGAGACGAAAATGGTTAAGCAATTTTACATTGAAAAAACGATGAATTTTTACTTTCAAGAGTTTGAAACACAGATGCCTTTATTTTAAGCCACATTGCCAAATTTTCTGCGAATGACAAAGTTAATCACTAAATACTAAGAACTAAAAGAATATATGGCCTACATGATTTCTACATCGCATTAAAGAAAACATTACCTATTAAAATAGATAATATCAAGTTAAACGTTATTTCATACCAGATTGTATGTACACTAATTAATTTTACGATACACTTCTCAAGCTCCCAATCCGTGCTACCACGCTCGGCCTGAGTTGAAGTCATAAGCGGCGGCTAATATTTAATTGCGGATTATGAAACCAAACATGCCCAGGAAGGTAAAATACGTTCTAAAGTATTCGACTGAACACTTACCCAGACGATTACAGACATACCGACCCATAAAACCAGTTGCCCCAAATACCGTAGCAACTACTCCACTAAATGATGATCGACCCCCAGTGCCTTGTTTAAACGATGATAACACAGCACTTCGCCGTGGATGTGGGACTCTGCAAAACATAACAAATCCATAACTCCTGTTAACATAAGCTGTGAAAGGTATGCAATATTATATAATTTCATAACCAGAAATAATTAACATTTCCTCACTACACAAAGACCACCTAAGGTCATTCTTCGCCATCGCTTCCAAAAGACAATCAAGATCAAGTACAAGTACGTCGACCTCAAAATAACGGTCATCCATTTGCACTCCCTAAGCTACTGCATAGCTACGTACGATATTAACTGACTAGTATCTTGTCTCATCACCAAAATGGTGAATTCTGTGTGCTGAATATGTAATTTAGATAAACGTTCGCAGCTATATTGCGCATCAACCTACAATACGAGACGAATATTATCCCTGATGTTGTATTAGTTGAGGAGACAAATCCATTCATTGCGCATTTATGGATTCGGAATGACCAAATGGTGACTTCTGTGTGCTGAATATGTAATTTAGATAAACGTTCGCAGCTATATTGCGCATCAACCTACAATACGAGACGAATATTATCCCTGATGTTGTATTAGTTGAGGAGACAAATCCATTCATTGCGCATTTATGGATTCGGAATGACCAATACATAGAAGTTACATTGCTCTACAAAATTATATACCAGTAGTGATACTCATATATCTCGAGCGGTTACGGAGATATTGCCATTTTCGTGTAAGGCATCAAGAGTCCACTTGAAACCCAAGTTGACCTAATCCAGCAGCGTAAAAAATGACACTACCAGCAAACTACGTGCAGATACACAGATGATACATTGCTCCACAAAATATAAACTAGTAACTTGTCTTATCGCCAAGGTGGTGCGTTCTGAGTGTTGAATATTCAATTTAGAGAGATATGCAAAGCAACATTGATCATTAAATTTCAAAAAGAGCCACCAAATATCAACGATGTTGCTGGAATAGTTGAGAAGATATACCGATTATTGTGCCCGCAATTTTCAAATATACAGATGTAGCCCGCGTGAGTACTAAGTATATTCGAAACGTATCCCCCCCAATCTTACAGATGCCGAATAACGTTGGGTTTGGTTTGTACCATGGACTGATCAAACCACCTCAACAAATTTTTATTACACCTGGTATGAATTATTAATACTAATAATACACTTTAAAATACTTACATTAAATCAGGATACACAGCAACAGCAAATTGTACGATACAATACACGGATTGACAACGAGAATTACGTTAGTTAATTCGATTCACTGTTTGTGCGAACTGAGGCCCTAAGCTCACGATGCAAACCTTTAAATAATCTTTCAATACCCTAATTCTAGGAACCCGATTAAAACCTGGTTCTAAAATCTCTCTAAACCATTAGATTTTAGTATAACGGTTGCCAACCGGTTACGAATTCTTAGAATTGTGAAATTCGCTCTCTAACATAAGTTTTAATTTTTGCGTTAGAGAGACCCTTTTTATGAAATTCTCGGAATCCCTAACTCAAAACAATTTTCGTGAAAATCCAGCAGAAATACACTTACATTTCCGCTAATGTAAGTGTAATAGTTAAGGCACCCAGCGGCTACACTCAAATCCGATAGGTACCTAAACTGTAGCCCTGGAACACAAATTGTAAAATTTTATATTATTTTACACTCTCTTAAAGTTATAATTATCAAAAATTTAATATATTTTTATTACCAGAAATGACCGAGGGGATGAGGTCCGTAACTCCTTAACGGGTGCTTCAATTGTGCCCAAATTTAGTAGGGATTTTCTACAGCGTGCCCAATCGCATTCGACATTAAAATCCCATTTTG
>JASANE010012493.1:0-18805 GCA_030248225.1 Trileptium ribeirensis
ATAAATGCTTGAAACCTTCCATTTGTAGGCTTTAGATAGACGATAAAATGGATTTAAACTCATTCCTCCTGCATAAGTGGACCGAATGGGTCAAAAGGAGTACGCAAACTGACTTTTCCAATTTTCTTGCTGAAAATTTTGCCGGGACTAGTAGGTGCCATCGGAACTTGATGGCGTCGGATGTTGCCAGGGGTATGAGCCGCGGCTTTGAAATGTTAAAACATTTAAAATTAGTGTTTTTAACGAAACAAATTCCGAACCCGGCGCAAAAGAATGTGGCTGAAAGCAAGTTTTTAATTTCTTTTAGTCCAATTTTTAACCCAAGAAAGTGATTTTGTAAAAGAAATTACTAGTGTCAAAAAATGTGTCGTGGTTGCTATCTGTAGCGCACGTTAAAAGCTCAATTAATGTTTTGTCTGAAATTATAAGCTTTATTAAAATTATTTTATTATTATTCCGTTTATTGAAAAATAAATGTTTTAGCTACTCTGTTTTGCAAAAAGTCGATTCTATTTCATTTCTAGCATAATCCGTTCTTGGCGCACGCCGATAAAATCCAGGGAAATGCGGCACAAAACTTTGATCGGAGTTAAATTTTTAATTTTTGTAAATGTTTTTTTGCTGTGCGCACTCTTTGCTGCAAGCAATGTTTTATTAGGGGTACTCCTATCTACTGTTCTATTAACTCACTCGCGATCCTGGAATCGCCTTGTTTCGCTTTAATACCGACAGTCGCCGTTAATCTCTTTGAATATGAATTCGGTTATGGCATTTTTAAGTTGCTTCAATTTCATGCCAGGTTTCCTTTTACTATGCTTCCAAAGCTATGTTAATTTTCCTTCATGCTTTGTTTCAGTTCTCAGTTTCCGGTTGACTGGGCTCATTTAAAAAACCATGTCCAATCGATATTTTGCTGCTGGATGTAAATTATTTTGGAAATGAGGCTAAATGTTGATAATCCTTTGAAAACAGTTTATATACACATTCTTTACGTTTATTTTATAGCAACGGGAAGTGTCTCGTCATAGAAATGTTTAATTGAATTTTACACAAAAATTTTCTTAAGTTTCTTTGAATTAGAAGCGCTTGGACGGCATACTGATTGCATGGAATCGCCCCAACGCTACTAGCTAGCAATTCAGTTGCCCGACGCTTATTTTAATTGTTACGTGTTCTGGAGAATTGAAAAATCGAGCAAAGGGAGTGCAAACAATGTAATTGGGATGGGGGAACGGCCAAGTGAAGAGATCTCAGCTTTTATAATGGAGAAACCTGACAATGTGAGCCAACACGGGAACTTCGGATTGTGCCAGCGTAATCATAAATTTTTTGGCCGTTTGCAAATTTGACACAATAAAATTGATTGAAGCCATTACCGTAGTGTTGGAACTGTCACTGGAAAACTGTTATCTTTTGAAACGTTTTTGTACTTTTAGAATGCTGGCGTCGTGGTAAACGGAGATAGTCTTAGCGAGGATGCTAGAACTTCGGATGATCACAGAGCAATTGCCGGCAGCCCCAATGCATCAGTGGACCACGAATATACTGAAGAGCCTCCTCAGAACTTAGTTCAGGTTCTTAGCTTCTACAGCATTTCAGTAGTATTGATAGTGTATTATTTGTGGGCGAAATCTTTTCTAACTAGTGATTTTAAACTTGTAAATTGGTCTAGCTTGAATCATCATGTTCGCACTATGTCTCGAGTTACGAACGCATTGGTCACGGCAATTGAAAGCGTTCATAAAATGCGATAACGATACGCTTCAATGTTTGATTTCTTACAAGTCGGTTATATTTTTGAAGGAGCAAAAAGTTTTAGCAGCAACGAAACGACGTGAAGTTGAACGTAATTGGAGCGCATATAGACGGCGAACACCTATAAATAAATTGTCGGTAGAAGTGTCACTAAATAAGCTTCGAATATAATGTGCGAGAAAATAAACAAAACCTGTTTTTGTTTTGATTTAATGCCCTGTTTGAAATGGAGCGAACGGGGTTTCCAAAAATAGTGGTCAAATGTCCAAAGATTGTGCTTGCATAAGTAATAAATAACTCATCGCTTTGATTGATGGACTGTCACAAATTTTTTGTTCGACTCCAAATAGAATAATCTAAATGTGCACTGGAATTTGCTGAAACTGTCATGTATTCCTGATGCATTTTTTTGGAATTTCTAACAATTTTCCTTTTGGAACCTCGAAATAGTCCTAGAGCTACTATCGCTCTTGTGGTCTTCGCCGCAGCAGTTACTGTATAGTTTTACTGAACAACAATTATTTAAATCGTTATAAAATCTGTTGAGATATACCGAAACTTTAATTCTTTGTTTTTCAATGATGCGCAGCGTTGTGTTGCATTTGATATTGTCTAGCGACACATGCTTGTTTTTGTTTCAGCCGACTGGCGATTTGTTCTCTGCCGGCGACGACAGTGACGAAGAGGAACAGAGCGGAGTCGCTGATGCGCATCAAAGTGCGAGGCAGCTCCAAATCGATTCCGATGATGATGACGAGAAATCGGGTCAGTCACGCGTCGACATTTTATCGGTGATAAGTGGGCTTTTGCGAAGTATTTCGACTGAGCAAGTCATTTTGTCATAGCTAAGAGAATTAGAGTACTTTAGGGTTTGGGGCAATGTTCTTGTGTTTGCCTTGGCTTCTCCAAGACGAAAATGTGAATGTATGTCGATATGCCCTGATTCCCTCAGTTCATACCCATAAGTAAATTTTGACCTCCCCAGTTCATGCCCGTATTTCTAGTTTTGCTCCCAAATCTTCATCTAGTTTCTGTTTCCGTTAAAAATTGACGAATTACCATAAAAATACCAGGTTTTTTGCTATGCCTCTAAAATTGTTCCTTTCCTCTTTTGTACAACTTTTTCATCAGTCGTTAAATTCCACATCCAGGCTTTTTCGGTTCCACCAGTTCATGCTAGCGGTATAACTTTGATAGTTAGGTGAAGCCATGATGTCCGCCTTGTAATTTAAGGTATAACTATTTTAGCTCACTACATTACCCATTGGCTAAAGCAAACTGTGTTAGACTTGAAAATTTTATTCATCCATTTATCACCGCACAAGAAATAGAGTTACATTCAATCAGATGCGTTGCATCGAAATTGGGGCTGTCTACAAAATACCTATTTTATAGATTTCATGTAATTCATAACCGGAGAGGTGTTATAAATGTTGTTCTCAGCCTTTCATATAACCGTAAGCTTGCACTCAAATCTGATATGTTCCATAGAGGCAGACAATTTTTTGTTTCAAGCCCCCCGTAAACTGTCCTTTCAGCAGAGTCGAGAGAAGGTCAGAAAATTCAATAACCTGACCTGAAAGATGTTGTTTACCCCGACCGTATTTCCCTAAGTGCTGGGCTAGGTTTGGAATGGCGTGTCCAACTGCATTAGGAAAACGGCAGATATCGAATCATTGGTCTTGGGTTTTGCGGACGCATTTCTTACAGTCTCTATATTTCGTTCAACCACAATCGATGCTCAGGAATCTTACAATAAATTGAAACCATCAGTACTTTGAGATTTACACGCCTAAAGCACAATGTTTAGGAACTGTGTTCTCAAACAGCCATGTAGAGACGTAACCATTGAAAAGATTCTATACATTCCTACATTTGATCCTGCCCTAAGTTACAATTCAACTAGATTAACGCTCATGCAAAAAAATGCGTTTAGACACGAAGGTCATGGCATTAAATGCAGTTTCATAGGTTTCAGCAAAGGTTCTTGGGTTTTTACATCTAAAATATCCCAACAAAACCTTTTGCAGAAACTTAAATGAGCTTCATGTCAATGAGGACGTGAAAGCACGGCAGTGTTCTGGCTGAAATTAGGTCTATATTTTGGACCACACTTGTCAGTGGTTAGTCTTTGGGTGACATTTTTCTTAATCACTACGCCTGTGGCTCCGGTCGATCTACGGCACCGTCTTTCGGATCTCCAGGAATCTAAAAATACCTCAGCTTTCCAGCTTTGGACCTAATTTGGGTATGTGGATACCGTTTATTGATGTGTGCTTCTAGTATGCGGCTGTTGGGTGACATTTTGCTCAAATTACGTGTTTCTGTGATTTTGTTAGACTCCGGCGGCTCATCATCATCGCTCAACGGCGTTCATTTGCTTGGACGGCACACCACTATCGTAATCATTCCCTCGCCTCTATTAGTCCCGGATTCGGGTTTTCTAGAAGATTGCCGTATTTCTAGTTTTGGACCGATTTTATTTAATGGGATTTAGTTCATGTTCCACATTTGATATTTGGCGTCCTAATCCATATACATTCACTCTACTTTGATAAAAGATAAAAATTATGATTATTTTGAGTTTCTCAGGTTGTACGCGATTTAATCAACCATTTTGGATATATATACGCGACTTAATGAAATATGGTTGATTTGTATAAAACTTTGTAGAGTTTAAATGGTAGTCTTGTTTTCGATATTTTAGTCAACCAAATAAGGTCAACGTATCTTGTCTTGGGGATTCATTGGTACTTTGTTTTCATATTTTCAGTAACCCGATCTCGTTAAAAATATGGTGTTTTGAGTGATCCACAGGACATGTTTTTAAACGCAGCTTCGAGCAAAGCGAGTGGAGTTTCCACTGAGTGCGAAAGATGAAAAATAGTAAAAAATTTCTTTGTGTGTTTCTGTGACGAATAACGCATCTTCGGGTGCAAAAGCAATGAGGATGTGCCCTTTGGTTGAAGGCGAACAGCTCCGACACGATCTTCAATAGTTTTTTAAACAGGTGTTAAGGGTTCTTTGCCAAATTTGGCCTATGGGTACTTGACTTTCGCAGCCCATATTTCGGAACAGATTTCGCATCGAAAAACGAGAGCACTACATAGAATCAGGTCATCGAGATTTACAACTTTGCTGATCTACACCTCTGGCCGTAGGCGAGTGTTTGGCGCCTGATCAAATAACCAGACCTCCGCTGCCTTGCGGAATAAGGGTTCTACCCAAAGGCTACGGGTTGTTAGTCCAGGAGGTAAAAACTAACTAGTGGGTGATAAACCACGACAAAAAGTCCCCGCTGCCTAGTGGGTCAGGTGTTTACACCATAGGCTAGGACACCATCGCTTATAACAGATGGTGGCATCAGGAAGGGCATCCGGCCGTTAAAATACGCTCAAACAAAAATCCATGACAATAGCGCAAAACTACATAGCCCTCAGTTCCCCACATCTCTTAAATGGGCAGAGGGTGCGAAGAATCGCGTGTGGAGCCGCCGTTACGGAGGGATCCGGCGGTGAGACAGGTAGTCATTCCAGCAAGCACACCTATCGTTTTGCCACTGCAAATATCGGTACAATGAAGGGTAAGAACAGGGAGATGTGTGAAATGCTGTCAAGAAGAATTGTAGACATATGTGCCATCCAAGAAGTACGATTTAAAGAAGAAGGTACACGACTATACGGCAGCGGAAAGGAATGCTACAAATTCTGGTGGTGCGGCAGCTCTCGCTCCGAGGGCGGTGTGGATTTCATGGTGAAACAAAGTCTCGTAAACGACGTGGTGGAGGTTAAGCGCTTGAACGACAGGATAATGTGCATCAGAATAGTAGTGGCTGCGAAGATATATCTTTTCACTCTATGCTCCCAGACTGGCCGATCAATAGAAGAGAAAGAAGACTTCTATAACTGTCTGCACGACAACGTTAGTGCTGTAGTCGAGGATGAAGAATTAGTGTTAGCTGGCGATTTGAACGCACACATTGGTCAGAATACAACCGGTTATGAGTCAACAAGGGGTCCATGTGGTTTCAGTACTCTGAACTCCGAAGGAGAGCGGTTGTTGGACTTTTGCGTAGAGCACGAGCTCCGTATTGTCAACACAGAATTCAAAAAACATCAAGAAAAACTCATAACGTTCAAAAGTGGCGGTTCAGCTACACAGATAGACTTCTTCCTCAGGCGAAGAAGATCAAAACCGGCCGTCGATTGCAAAGTTATCCCTGGTCAAACATGCCTGTCGCAACATAGACTGCTCGTAGTAGACCTAGCTGCTGGGCACAGGGCAGTTCAAAAGCCAGAAATCAAAGTTCGGAGACTTAAAATGTGGAAACTCAAGCAGCTAGCCACAAAACAGGCTTTTGCCCAACAGATATCAAGCATTCAGACCACCTCCTGGAAAAGCTACAGCGACAGTATATTCAAGATCGCTGAAAACACGTGCGGACACACCAAATGGGGTAGGCGAGAACAACAAGAGACTTGGAATCAAGCTGTCCAGGAAGCCTTGCGAGCAAAGAAAGCTGCTTTCGTAGAGTGGCAACGTGATGGAATCGGTGCTTCACGAACTGAGTACGTCGAAAAACGTAGAGCTGCTAAGGTGGCAGTAGCAAAATGAAAAGACGCTGCCTGCAAAGAATGTTGTCAAGGGCTCGAAACACGAGCTGGACAGGACAAAATGTTCAAAGTCGCACCCCAAATGCGGCGAGAACGGCAAGATGTAACCGGATCTCGTGTCGTTAAAAGTTCCAGGGGAGAGATCTTAGGAAACGAAAAGGACATTTTGGAACGTTGGAGGACCTACTCTGGAGATTTGCTCAACGTGGAAAGGTCATTTGATGTTGACCACGTAGCCACCACAGAAGGCCCTATTGAGACGTTTCAAGAGTCTCAAATCAAAAGAGCGCTGGAAGTGACCAAGAGTGGCAAAGCAACAGGTCCATCTGGGTTGTCGATAGAATTGATGGCCGAGGGCGGTGTGAAGGCACTGACGATGGCAATGAACCACGTTTTGACGAATGGTATTCCGGCAGATTGGACCAACAGCCACACGATATACTTCTATAAGGGTAAAGGAGATGCTCTGGAATGCGGCTCCTACAGGGGCATCACACTTCTGGAGCATGGAATGAAATTGTACGAACGGCTGCTGGAGAAACGCCTCCGGGATGTAGTCAGCACCAATCAGTCACAATGCGGTTTCATGCCTGGCGGGAGTACAACGGATGCAATATTCATGCTCCGGCAACTACAAGAGAATGCACTGTGGAAGGGAAAACAGCTGTGGCATGCTTTTGTTGATTTAGAGAAAGCCTTCGACCGTGTACCGAGGAAGGTGGTTGAATGGGCGCTGCGAAAACAAGGCGTGGTCGAGCATCTAGTGCAAAAAATCATGGAATTGTACAAACTGTCGACTTCCCAAGTCAGAGCACAAAATGGTTTTTCAAAACATTTCGACATCACTGTAGGCGTGCACCAAGGCTCTGTCCTAAGTCCCCTACTGTTCGCCATAGTCTGGAAGAAGCAACTAACCCAGCCGATTGGGAGATCTTGTTTGCGGACGATCTCGTCATCACTACTGATTCCAAACAACAGCTTACGGACCGGCTTAGGACTTGGTGCAGCGACTTGGAAGAAAAGGGACTGAAAGTGAATGAGGCTAAAACCAAAGTCCTCATCACTGGAGGAGACGGAAAACCGGTACAGAGCGGACGGTTCCCTTGTACGCTTTGTGGCAAGGGCGTAGAGACAAACGCCTTACTGTGCAATCGCTGTGGAAGGTGGGTGCACTTTCGATGTTCCGGCCTCAGAGCGCGCCCTCGTTCAAACGCCAACTTTACATGTCGCGAATGCCAACATCCTACTCGTCCTGACACTGAACTCCACGTTAACGACAAAAAGTTCGATATTGTGGACAGGTTCACATATCTTGGAGACACAGTCGACTACAGGGCCGATGTTAAGCGAGCCGCCAGGACTCGAAGTCAGGCAGCTTGGATGAAATGGAAAGAGCTTGCCAGCTTGCTAACTGACAAGCGACTGCGGCCAAAATACGCGGAAAGGTATACCATGCGTGTATCCGGCCAGTGCTTGCCTATGCCTCCGAATGTTGGGCACTCACGAAGGAAGCTGCCGTTCCTCTACTCACAACCGACAGAACGATGACGCGGTGGATGACCGGTGTGCGATGGGAAGACAGGAAACCTAGTGAGGAGGTTGCAGCCACCCTCGGCCTTATGCCGCTGGAAATAGAGCTGCAAATTCGAAGGCTACAGTGGTACGGTCATGTGCTTCGGAGGACGAGTGGAATAACCAAAATGGTCGCAGATGTCAAATTCCGAGGGATAGCACCACGTGGAAGACCCAAGAAGAATTGGTAAGAGGCGGTGGAAGAAGATATGCGATTGATGGGTCTGCGAAAAGAGGACATCCAACACAGGGATAGATGGAGAAACGCGGTGAAATCATGGTACAGTCGAACACGTAGCGCAGGCGATGGAACCAATCGACTCTAAAGGATGTGGTGGTGGCTGATCTAGACTTATTTGTGGGACCACTCCTCGAATATAGACCGTCAAGCCTTTGCCAAAAAGCGAATTTACAAATTTCGACTGTTGCGTGTTTTTACCTTACGTTGCGATTATTAGGTTATCAGGCAAATTATAATGGTTTTAGTATCTAGAGTCCAACTTTGCTATATTATAACTTCTCATGCGGTTTCAAAGTTTTCACGATCAACAAACTCGACTTTTCATTTGTTTGGTTATTTATTGCTTGCAGGGCATCAAGAATAGTCTATATATGGGTTTACCGATACGCTGAATACGTCGGTTTGTTTATCTAGTGTCCAACGCAAATATTTTATACCCTTTCCTTTCACATGTTTCTAATGGATATATGCGCGCCTAAACTTAAAATGACCCGCAGGCCATCCTATTTTGTTTTTGTAAAAATTTTCATCACCGAACATTTTCTTCAGAAAATGCTACTTTTTGTTCACGAATATCAAATATTTTCGCGAGCAGAATTTTGTCGGATTTCTATTAACAAGGGGCTTGTTCGCGAACAGTAATTTATAAATATGACCGTCGCGTTTATGACGTCACAGTTACATTAAATTTGTTCGCCAACAGAAGTGAATTTTTTTGCAACGCTATGAAATGTTATAGAATTGTGATAGCCCGAATGACAACCTTTAAGTCTTCGCTAGCAGTGAATCGAATCGAATATTCTATTTGTTCCATAACAATAGATGCGGATTCAACATGGGGAATTGCAAAATAGGGTGGTTAGCAAGGTCACTGTAAGTTTAGTCGCGCATTAGGGTCAAAGAACGCGATTACGAGAATACAGTCATTCTTCAGTAGCTTGGTTACGTATTGCGTACTGGGCATCAATACTTGTGTGTTTATAGGATTTTAGGATGCTAACTACGATGGTTCTGCTATCCAGAGACCAGCACGAATACATCGAGAAATTTCAGTTTTTGACGGGTTTAGGGTTACAGAGGTTTTAGTATAGTATATACATCAAACACAAAGCCTGTTACAAGAGATTACACAAAATTACCATTTAATAAAACCACGTTCGCTAGCGAGTTAGTAGTATAATTTCGTACATATTTGTCCCACAAAGGTTTTGTGTTATTTTGAAAAGGTTGTTTTTCTTGCCTCCAAAGGACCTGGGCACCCGGTGGGCGACAAATTTTGGTTCGCCCCAGCTAGAAGTCGGTGACCTCCAGCTGAACTGGGGACTGAACGTTAAAATAGCATAAATGGATTATTTACAGTAAATACACAATGATAATTCATATTATATAGTTAAATCCTATCGATTGGCAATAATTGTAGTATTTTAGCCCCCAAAAATTAAGGGATTTTTTACTTCAAACGAAAACCTGGCATATTTTTGCCTCGCATAGAAAAATTGACATATTTTGTAGTCGTGCAAAAACTAGCTAGGAGTACCACCTGGGGTAGGTCCAAATACCTGCACATCCCCCTCCGTTGGGACCTCAGTATTACAAGTCATCGTAGACGTATTTCCGAACATTAGCTCACGTTTTATTTTATTAAACCATACGAAGGCATTAACCAACAGTGACCCCTTGATAGCCTTGGTGGTACTCCAACCATTTTTTGGCTAAGTTTAAAACACCACACCGTCGTCTAAGTAATATATATCGTGGGTGAGTGCACTACAAAAATGCTCTTTTGATTTCAGTATACATGCTTGTATTTTTCTTTCAGCAGAAAATCAGCAAGACTCTGATCGAGAAGGCATAACAAAAGGTAACTGAAGCATTTTCTAAAGACATTGTGAAGAGATGTATTTTAGCACAATTATTGGTAAAAGTGTCCCTTGAAGGCGGAAGAATGTAGCAACAGTTCAGAATGACTAGTTTAACCCATTTGATTACTGAGTTCAGCGAAGTTTTTTCAAATGCATTTGTTTTAAATCAGTAATGCCTGTCTGTACAGAAGCGTAATATCTTTCATGTCTGCAGCCTTTGCTCTGACCTTGTTGCAACGGTGTTTGTATTAGCATTAGCAATAAGAATTTTCAGGTTCGATCCCCATTTCCCGGAGTCTCGTTATCCACTTTGTCCACTTTATCCACTTTGTTATGAAGCTGTTAGTAGTTTCAACATTTTCTCCGCAACGTCAACATCAACGCCGTATTCGTAAATTGTTTTTCACATGTGATCAGTGATCATACCCGTACAAACTGTTATACATTATAGAAGGCCTATTTGGCGACGCGGACGACTTGAGTTCGAGCGATAATAACGAAGATCAGGAACGGCGCGACGACGATTTGGAAAACGACGACGAAGCCCATGAAGGAGACGTTGAGCCAACTGGTCGGTTTCCGGGAGTAAGTCCGAACCCATCTCCTGTGTTAAAGTTCGAAGTTTGAGCCAACATCTCAGTCTCTGAGTAAAAGAGAACCAATAGCCAGCTGGTCGATTTCGTTATGTAAATCTTGCCCCTGAAACATCTGGTGTTTCTGTCGGGTAACTTTAGACGTTAAGCCCAGTTAAAGATTGAATTTATTGAATTAAATTTGAATTCAATCCTGAGCTCGCTTGTTACTTACTTGAAGACAACTTTTTGTAGAATCTAATCGACGATTGTCAGGGGTAACGCTGTAGACTGTTTACGACGAAAATGGTGAGATTTCAGTACTGAGTTACGAGACGGTAGTCTCATCTTATTCGCACAGCACAAAACCTGCTTTTACTACTCGATATTTGGGATGAAATGACTACTCGTCAATGGGACGAAATTTTTGTCATTGACAAGCAATCAATGGATAAAATCAGTATACTGGAACAACTTTCAAGTCGCCATCCCAATTTTATACGGCATATTCATAGCCAATGTTTTAAAACGATATGCAATTATTTTTTCAAAGCTACAGTAACTTATTGTGTTTCATCATTTAACTTATCTGTAATTACGAAGCTATAAAGTGCACGAAAAGATTACACATTCGTTTGTCGCATCTAATGCACTTTAGGTCCACTTTAGGTGCGTGCACCATGGTTGTTTTTTTGTGAAAACTACTAACAGCACCGTTCGTTTTCACATTTCTGCCATCGGTATTCGCATTTTAGTCAGCGCGAACAGTGGCTCTGAGATGTAAGCACGGGATTTTCGTACGCATGAATTTCTCCATTTCACAAGGTTGTTTCGTTTACCAAATGACATGCCGTATCGGACAGCTATTTTTGCTGTCTGTGTGTATTCTAGTATACGCAAAAACGCGATTGGTACTAGCGTTTTTCGGTTTACGCGGTCAGAGAAATGCGATGTTACAAGCAAAATAGCGTCAACATCACCTTCATGTTGCTACAGTATGCGTCAGAAATGACCGTCGCCTTTCGAGCCAGCGGGTCTCGACAGAGCGGCGCTCTCGAGATTTCGAAACTATTTAAATTAATGGTAAATTCTATTTTTAGAACAATTTTGACAGTCATTTTTGGTGGGTATTTTTTGTACATCACAAATTTTTGTTCACACACATAAAAGAAAATCTTTGTTCGCGTATATCCATCCATAACTGCCTTGACAAAAGGACAGCCCAAGTGTACGCACCTAAAGTGGACTCACGTATAAATCTCGACACAAGGTTTGCAAAGTGGATGATTTTGCTTGAAAGACACGACAACGGAAAGCCGTATAAAAATAGTTACCACAGACAGTGGCGGGGATTTATATGTTAGGGTTATGACAATCTAATCGGCATCATCATCATCCATTTATAGTCGTTGTTCCACTTAGCGTGGGTATGACTTCACCATGACCGTGTAGCAGATCTCCATTTGTCCCTGTCCATTGCCTCGGCTGGGGTGAGTCCTAGTTTCACTAGATCAGTTGCTACCAGGTGGTCCCAGCGTTTCTTTCGTCGGCCTCTCGGCGCTACGCCTACAAAACTGATTTCGCTGACTTTCTGAATAATGCCGAGAGTTGAACGGTGGACATGGCCGTACCATCGCATTCGGGATTTGACAATGTCTTTTTCAAGGTGATTCAACCCTACTTTTTGTAGTAACTCGTTGTTAGTAATATGATCCTGCCAGCGGGTGCCAGTCATCCATCTCAACATTTTCTTGTCGGTGCTGATGAGACGTTTTAGCGTTTCACTTGTGAGCGCCCATGTTTGAGATGCGTACGTAAGCACTGGCCTAATGCACGTGGCGAAAACTTTGCTCCTGAGCTTTAATGGTAAGCTTTTGTTGACTAGTAGACTGGCAAGTTCTTTCCACTTTAGCCACGACGCCTGGATTCTTGCTTTAACTGCACCACGCGTATCGCATTTGGAGTCTACGCGATCTCCAAGGTAGGTGAATGAATCTAATACCTCGTATTTTGTATCGCCTATTGCCAAAAAAATTGGTTGGCTTTGTGTTTGTTCTAGCCTCGATGCATTGTTGGCATGTGTAGTTTACGTTTGATCTGGGGATTATACGTAGGCCGGAGCAGCGTTTGTGTACCCACTTTGTACACACGGTGCATGGCACTGTGTTTGACCCAACTCCTTTTCCACAGCATGCACAAGGATATAAACCTGATTGTACTGGCCCACCGTCGCTACATGTTATCATGATTTTAGTTTTTGTATTATTTACGCGTAGACCAATCGCTTCAAGACTATTGCACCATATTTGTAGTGGGTTGCTTAGTTCTTGTTCAGAGTTTGCCGTAATCACGAGGTCATCGGCAAACAGCACCTCCTATTCTCTGGGCTCGCATCCTTCTTGCATTATAATCGCGAAGAGCAGGTTTGTCACCCACTATTTAATTTTACTTCGGGACTAACAACCCTAGTTAGTTTTTTTCAGGACTAACAACCTTAGCCTTTGGATGTGATCCTTAGCCCGCAAGGCAGTGGGGGATGAGTTATTTTCAGGCGCTGAACACCCGCCTGCCGCCAGAGGTCCAATTAGCCGTACTCAGTCTGCGCGACCAGAACGCATGGACTCGACTTGTCGAGTAGAAGCTTCTTGATAGCTAGGCATTGCACACCTTTTAAGTGGCACCGACTCTACCAACAGACCATCTAATCTGACAATCTAGCATGACAAGCTAATCGGCAATGAGACCAATAACTTTTGTTTAGCACGAGCGATTTCGTAGGTGCCATTTTCTTGTATTTTGGATCATATGGTCTCGTTAAAATCAATTTTGACACAACCCTTCATCGTATATGATGACAACAGCAGATAACGCAGCACTTGTCGACGGAATCCATATCGTGTTTCGTTGGACCCTTTTTACGGCCAGAAGAAGTTGTATCCGAGTACCGATAGTAAGTTTTGAAATGAGCTATCGCGCTAGCCAAGTTGCTCCGTCCCACATGAGTTGTACATGGCACCTGAAAAAACCAGAAACGGACATTGTCAAAATTTACCACCCTGGCCAGGCAGAAGTACTCGTTCCACCAACTGCGCCCAGGATTGTGTAATACTAGTAACACAAATGTGTGGACTGGCCTAACGAAAACATTGTCTGTATTCTAAATGTGAAACAAATAATTCTTGGCATTACCAAGTTAAAGACGATGAGGCCCAGATTTGGATTAATTTTGGGTGTCTAAAACGGGCCTGTTATTCGCTAAAAGATAGAGATATCACAGTGACAATTCCGTCGGTAGTAAGCCACGTAAACATACCTGTACTGTGAAAATTGAAGCAAAATCAGCCAAGCAGCTGACAAACCAGTCGTGATAAATGCTAAATTCGTTCACCTTTTGGTTTGAAAAGGGGTTCTGTCCCCGTAATTGTATGGAAAAAAGAAATAATACCGTGATGAGCAGTCATATAATGCATAGGTATACTGTTAAAATACGAACCAAATTGGAGAAACCATTGCCAAGCTACATGCGACAATGCTTATTTAGGCTAATTTTGTCCTGAACATGAGGGTACTGATCACGTGCTTCCGTAACAAAACAGCGATGTTGCTGTGATATTCTGCTTTTGGTAAGCTATTTAAGCACAGTTGTATTGGCTAAACTTGAGCCAAATCGGTCTAGCCACTGTGGAGCTATGCGCTATAACAACTAAATTTATCCGATTTAATTCGAAGGGGTTGTTCGACCTTGCGCGGCAACGGGGGACACACAAGTAAATGCTTGTGGCAGTATATGCAGACCTGAAATCGCTTCAAATTGAAAAAATAATCGCCAGACGTGTTGACGAGTTATAGATCCTGCAAAGAAAATACACAAATTTACATGTATTGTTATATAACTTAAAAAGGTCAAAAACCGGTCGGATTAATTTGGCTTCGTCTTCAGGGCACAACGATATCACCGACCTACCGCGCTAACGAGTTATTGAGTGCCTTGACAAAATGTTTTTACAAGACTTTTAGGTTACCCTGCCAAAACTCAAGCCGGACGTCTCTCTTATTTCGTTTACTAAGCGCAAACTTCGTTTTGTTCAGTGAATACGACGAAGTATCGCCTCATTTTTGACGGCAGTGGATTGTCATCATCGATTGTTAACAGTTTGTCACTATTCATTCTTCGTTCACCTGCGAGTCATTTTCGCTAGCCAAAGATACTTCGTAAAAGTGTATGCCTGCAATTATTTTTTTCGGAGGATGAAGACGATGAAGAAGAAGAACCAGAAGAACCACAGGAGACGGTGATCGAAGTGGAAATGCCCAAAGTGAATCTCGATCTTGGGAATCAAATTCATTTCCTCAAATTTCCCAATTTTTTGTCCGTCGAACCAAGGTACTATTATGATTTTCTAACCTATAGTTGGGCTTCGGGGTCTGTTTGCGCCATCTTGGGTATATCAAGGATGCCTAAAACACCTCCATTTTCCACTTTTAGGCCGGACTTTGTCATTTAGGGTTAGATTTTTGACTATGCTTTGAATTTAGCGGCGGGAACGACAGATTTCCAAAGTCCATCGCTTTCGTCCTAAAAGGCAAGATGTGCGCAGAAGCGGATTGTGCATATAAAATGTGCGTCGAGATTCACTTGGTTTTTACAAGTAGAGTCACAGCCAGAAATATGTGCAAAATAATCGATCAAAATTTCGGTCGATTTCTATTTCTGTTGCCTTCGATTGCTCTTACTTTTGGCCGGGAATATAATTCCCGTTCATGTGTAACTTGTTTTGTCTTTTGCGGTAACAGTAGTAAGATTTTCTTAGATGCGGAGTTTGCAAGTAGTTATTTCATGTCTTTGATCTAGGAGAAGCGAATGATACTGCTGCGATGTTGGCGAAATATCAAAATGTTGATCACAGTAACGCATTTTCCTAAACTCATTTTCAAATACCAACTCCTAGTTGAATAAATCTATAAATGATTTCCTGCATTGCTCTTGTTTGTTTATAAAATTGATAAGGACATTGTCAAAACTGGAAATAAAATTATTTTTCTCCTCACTAGCAAGTTATCAAAGGCATATTTGAAAAATTTAGCCTTCGAATGTCGTCTGTTAATGCGGACAGAGTGGCATTTTTGGTACAGTAGCCTCTGTTTGAGTGAACTGAGTGAAACACGCGTAGCAAACAATCTTACTAGCCGTGATAGTGGTGAAATTTGACGATGACCCCTTATTGGCCCGTTTAGGCTGACACGCATAGCTCCGAAGTAGCCGGGCGGATTGATTCGAGTGATTGCTCATTGAAAGCTTTATTTGTGCCCTTTAGTTAAGAGCTACGCCAAAGAGCAATAGCTGCATCCCGAAAAGCGTGCCAGAGCACTCGGATCTTCCCATGAGTAGGCCCAAAAAATTCACGTTACTTATTGTAACTCAACAACCTGCGCAGATATCTGATTCACATTTTGGGCTTATTTTGGAGAGCAAATAAACCTCTATATGACTGCAGATAATCCTTTCTATGCGGTTGTCTTAGATTGTGGGATTTGAATGAAAGTTGGTTTAAAAATGGTCCCATGGGACCCTAAATGTACGAAAATGGTAATATATCTCGTCAAACAGTAGAGGGGTAATATCATACATGCTCATAGGGGTGTAGGCGCGTTATTCGCCTACCGGGGGCTGGGCTATCCCTGACATGTGTAACACCCCCATTACGGCGCCGCTGACGCCGAACACATAGACGGCATCGAAGGCGCCGCGTCAGTCTTCACGTCGTTAGACTTACCCCTGTGACTCCGAAGGCCCGGTAACCTCCTTGGACTTGGGACCTCGGTAAATGTATAGGTAATAGCTATACTACACACAACCATATGATTTTTTGCTCTCATTTTGTAGATCATCATGTGTCTGCAAATGGTTTGCTGCTTATTTACACTGCCTGGCTGGGTCAAAACGGGTTTTATCATTGACCCATCGGACCCAAAATATAAGAAAATACCCCACCCACCGCTCAAACTATATTTTTGTCTCATTTTGTGGAGTAATTCATTATCTATACAGCTCCAAATGTGTTTTGTTGTTGTCATTATTTACGGCATAGGGTTGAACCAAAAATCGCTTATGTTGCATTTTGATGCTCAATATTAGCTGTATACGTTTCTCTAAATTACATATTCAATACTCAGTATTTACTATATTGGTGATAATACATACTACTGCTTAGAAGACTGTATTATACAGTACTGTAGCTACCGGGAGTGGGGCCAAGATGCTCAGCCACTCACGGCCTGAGCACCTCGGGTGTAAATGAGTGGAGCTGTCATTTCCAACAATACGTAACTGAACGAAGTACACTACAACATTTTGCCAACGTATTGCTCGCTATGACAAAATTGAGTTTCACCCCACGAATAACGAAAGCTTTTTGATGTGTCTCTGCCATAAATCCAGCACCGCGATCGACGATGACAGTTTTTGGTATGCCCATGTCGACTGGAGATAATACTTAAATAAATGTAGCCACAATTGATTTTGCCGTCGTATCTGGTACAGGGAAACGCTTCTGGCCATTTCGTCGAGATAGTCTATCAATGAATAATATATTTATTGCCGTTTTACGTAGCAGGTAATGGGCCGACGATATCTTGCAGTATCGCACTGTTTTCCCAAGGTGCATACGGTATAGCAATAGGCTCCAGACGAAAACCTAACCACTTCCACCTGGGTTGAAGCGATTCTCTACGATACAATCTCGTATAAACAAATGCAAATCCGCTGCCATGGTTCGCCAATAATAACATTTCGCAAGTAATGGATAGGTTCGCTCCCAAGCGAGATGACCGGCAAAGTCCTCATGGGCAATTCTTTGCAGCGTTCCCGTCTCAATACACTCGGCATGATTTACCGGGAAAATGCTACAGCACGTCACTGATGCCGATAGCGCCAGTGCCCCTGGAACAATAACTCATCGCGGGGAAACAAATCACCCCGGTTCCGACACAGCGATCCATAACGTTCATTCGGTAGCCCTGCGACTTCACCATTGGCGGAGCTTAGGAGCTCGAATCTCCTCAATCTCCGGATCGAATTTGCCGTTCCCGCCCCCTTATTCGCGGGCCGCCACGGCCAATCTTGGTCGTTAATGTTGTGGCGCAAGTTTACCACGTCGTGTTGAACCGAAACTCGGTTATTTGCCTGTTGATCCTTTTGATCAACAACTTCAACATCCACTGCATACGCTACCGCATCGTCGCGTTCATAAGCTGCAGGCGAGTAAAGCCTTCTGCCATATCTTCCTTTGAACTCTGCAACAGAGGGTGTCGACTCATACCATCGGCATTCGTTAACTTAAGCCCGGGCATGTACTTCACCTCAAGCGAATATCTGTGTAACTTAACGGTCCGTTGGAAAAGTCTACCTGTAAGCCCATCTAAATTCCGGCGACCGTTCAGTATATACGTTAAACATTGATGGTCAGTATACACTGTAACGTAATTACCTATGAAGGATACGGTTTGGATATTCCTTAAATGTCACGGACTAATAGCTAACATTTCTTTTCGCAGCCACGCGATAGTGCATTTGAGCAGGTGAAAATTTCTGCCCGCCAACAATTACACGAAGTCGACCATTTGCAAACGTCGAGTTCATAATCCATCTGGATCCGTAGCCTGCCCTGCCGTTGTTGTCGGCAACGAAGGAGATCAGTCCGAGATGATAACCAGTACAGGCAAAACACCGTCGCCCGCGTATTGATAAATGGATTAACGCGCAAATGGTTTTGTACTCAACAGAGTACCACCTCCAATGCGTTGTGGCCGTCGCATCCCTTCCGAAGCAACGTTACCATTACGTTCATTAATCCACTGTCTCCGTGCAGTTGTACTCTCCGATACCGCATCAGCCCTTATGTTGTTTGCAATTTCATCTGCTCCAGAATCGCTTCATCCAATTTCTGTTGAAACGTATCCACTACTTTTTTTTAGTGGCAGTGCTCTTAACTTTCGTTTCGTTCACAGTTGTTGACTGGGCAGTGACCGGAAACGTCGATACGCCTGTCGAACCAACTGGAGCCGCAGTACACGAGGCACAAATCCACTACGCGTGACTGTCTGCGCCACCGCTACTGTGGATTTTATTGTCGCTATCTGCTGTATTCGTAGCCATTTTCCGTCAATAGCAATACGTACCTGAACGAAGAA
>JASANE010012494.1:0-13693 GCA_030248225.1 Trileptium ribeirensis
GATAAATTTATATATAATTCGAATGACGAGTTCAGTCAAAAGTGGTAAAATCAGCTTTATGGGTTCATGGGTTATCTGTTTATTGCCATTTATGTGAAATCCTAATCCTAAGGCTTAGTTTAAAGGTTAGCCTAAGCCTAATTTCGTTAAAACGGGTACCTGCGACTACCTACCTTGTGCGGGTAAGCTTACGTTTACCATTGTCTATGACCAAGTTATGCGACACGCACTAAGATCTAACGTCACAGATGGTAGTAAATCGACGTGGAGCTGGTAAATTCGCGAGCGGAAATATAGAAAAAGGCTTTAAAGGAATAAATTGTGAACTATCAAAATCAGGTAGAACACTGTTGTTTACCCCATTTTTTGTAGGACAATCAAACTTAGTGATGGATTTCTTACAGCCTAAAATTTTTACCCACCCACGAGGAATTAGCTCTTGTATGTTATGATGAACACGTGCATGTTTATTGCGAAAAAGTAGCCAAAATCTGGCATTCCGTACATATAATATTAGTAGATGCTGCGCTGGGACCGTTGGGTTTAACCCTATTCCATTTAAATGTTGATTAACCAGATGAAACTGGAAGATTTGTTGGTTCTCATACGGAAAATATTTTCGCCCCTTATTTTGCAGCCATATCTGAAATATCGGTTGAAATCAACGGTACACCCTATCACAGAATTACGCAAGCACAGCAAAAATTTGAGCAAAATAGTGCAAATTATTCCGACGCCATTTATAACACAGGAATATGCATGAATCTTGTTTCAACATATTGCTTTTGGATATAGGCTGTCTATTCCGTAGGTTGGTCGATGTTAGAAATATATCGATGATATGTATGAGATAGGTCTCGGCCGACTGTCACAATTTTCAACAAAAACCGCAAATCATCGCCAAGCTATAGTAACAACTGCGATACCTAACGTACACGATTTTGAAACAAAATTGGTTATTTCTGCTCTATTAGTCTGTATCTAAAGGTTGTTATCGGCTAAGGTATTAGGCTTGCAGTTGCAACAGCTCGAGTCATCAGTATTGTGAAAATTTTTGTCAAAACACTTTAACGGTTGCCATTTTATAGACGGCAACGACAATATTCGACTTGATTCTGGTCTAAAACCAGAATTAATTAACCCCATCGCAATGGGAAAGAAAACACACAAATAAATTATTTTAACTTTATGTGACGGTAGTTAAACACAATATATGGTTAAAAATTAGGGATCCGTTGTTGTAACAAAAATCTGCATTAATGCAGTAACGCAGTACCCAAGAAACAGGGTGATCTATCTTTAGCAGAAAATTTACATCTGCTGGTCTCTAATTTGGAAAGGTCTTATGGTGTATTTTGTTTGGAATAGTATCTGTCGCAATCTGTTATTGATTTCTAGGTGATGGTTACCCTTGCCAGCAACGCGAAAGAACATGTGTACGTGTCCATCTTTGAGTTCAGGAATTACAGAGTCAAACCTACTTTTTATAGAATTAATGTTTAGTAATACCTTTTGTAAACCTAACGATAATAATATATAGTTTTTATGGTGCCATTATAAAAAATATATTATAACATTATAATATATTTTCTGTAGTGGCGCCTTTACTTTTTTCACTTCCGAAGTTGTATTCATATCGTATGGCCATATAGATTAGTCTGCAAGGATTTTGACCTGGGATGGTTCTTCACACCATTTTCCATGGCCACCATGTGCCTGTTATCGCGCAGTACTGTACCATAGAAAACCATGTCGTTTGTCTAGGCCACTGCTACCTAGAAGCTGTAGTTGAAGATTTGGGTACACAATTTGAGCATCAAATTACTTAAATTTGAGTTGATACTGCGGCTTACAAGAACTACCAAAATTAGCTTTGGGTACCCGGGTAGTGATTTATTGCATGATGCACATATCTAGTTAATCCTGGTTTATACCATAAAGATATCCTGTTTTATGCTTAGCAAGTTTAATTTCATTAAATTTACTGTCATAAATAAAATTTTCTCTTCTACGAATATCCATTTGTCAAAAATTTACGTATATACCTCGCGTGATACCAATATTTAAAAACTGATAATATTAATAGTTCATATTATAAGTAATCTACAGAAAATTGTATAAATTTTAGCACTTTCGATTTTAATCTGCAAATCCACAAACTGTAGTTGCACACATGTACAAGGTCCAGGGTTCTAGGTGGGAGACCGTGTGTTTCGGGGGAGGGACTTCGGCCTTCCCAGCAGAGAAGGGTCCCAGCCTGTCGGCGGGGTGGTGGGATGGAAGAAAGGTGGTAGGGGGCATAAATTTTCGAAATTTTTCATGAATCACATTTTTCTAGTTTTTGTGAATTTTCCACCGATTTTTGCTAATTTTTCCTGCATTTTCCTGGATTGCCAAAAAGTACGCGAGCATTCGGTTCGGGGGGTCGGGTTGGGGTTGGGCTACCTGCCTTGTTGGGGATCGGCGGTCGCTGTGGGTGAGGTCCGAGCTTCAGGAGGATAATTCCCCTCTTTCTCTATGAGCATGTATTGAAAAGATATATTTAAAAAACATTTGAATCATGCAAAGTTGTTTTATATGACGGTTAGATTTCTACCCAAGGCAGTATTCTATATGTATGTCTGTCAACATTTTATATCATATGAATTATTCCTATGGCACAGTGTCAGTTTATGCGATCTTTTCGTCTAACCTCCCAGCCATGAATTGGTCAACTTTGAATGTCCAGCT
Source organism: Trileptium ribeirensis (assembly GCA_030248225.1). Lineage (NCBI taxonomy): Eukaryota > Metazoa > Nematoda > Enoplea > Enoplida > Thoracostomopsidae > Trileptium > Trileptium ribeirensis. Next base: position 2,731 of record JASANE010012494.1, read on the forward strand.
ACTATTTTAATATAATCTGACTTAGATTTTCGAGCTGAGTCAGAAAATATCCATTTCGGGCATGTTTATGAATTTTTTGTCATTTTTTTTGGGTTACCAATCAATGTTCCTCGCTTGGTTCCCAAAATTTGTGTGAACAATTTTTCTCGATAACTGTATAATTTCATTTAAAATACGAGCCGCATTGACGAGGAGAGCCATCGAACGATGTAAAAATAAGCTAAATCGGTTCGACGGTTATTGAGCTGCGGTTATATATTCGAAATCTTAAACCTAAGACTTAGACTAAAACTTAGCCTGAGCCTGAACTGTTAGCCCAATAACATATTCATTTCTGCTCTGCTCTGATCGTCAGATTCAAACTCTGCTCGTCAGTGTGACTCAATTATATAGAAAATTATACATATATCTAAAAATGTTTGGAAAAATTTGGGCACCCAGGGGTAAATACGAAAATTCACTTTAACAAAATTACCATATAGTGGCCAAAATGAATAAATATTTTCCAAACTAGCTCATCGAGCTGAGCGGAATGGTACTAAAATAGTTGCTATTCAAGATCGAGCAATTTTCAGCGGGAGTGTCGCTAAACCGAAAAGACCTGTTTTTGCAATCCAAATGTATATAATACACTTTAAGCATGCGCAACGATTAAAGGTTTATTGCATAATTCCGATCCATCCAGAGAGGAGTGATCATACCTATAATTATGTTTCCATATATATATAGTTATTGCTCTATTTATTTTTATATTACATATAAGTAGGAACATATTTGTATGCGCCGTGTTTCTTTCCTCTATTGATATTTATTTTTTATGAAATTACTAGCACTGTATATGCCTTAGTCCACTATAAGTTGCCACCTGTGCTTTTCAACAATGATCATGGTTGTAGGTTGTTAGACCAAGTTCGATAAATTACTTGTAAAATTTAGCCATGTCATCAAATTTGGTTGCAATATATTTGAGTTTAGGAAACTTTGGATTATTGCCATTTCGTTCGTGATACTCGGCTGTGGACTTGGTGCTGCAGTTATTCCGCCTTTTAGCGAATGCCTTAAAGCTGCAATGTATGTTGTGATCTGCTTATTTCTAAATTTTGGTGCAGCCTTATAATTTATTAAACGCTTATTTAGGGAGCAGCGGAATATATTATAAAAAGAATTTATAATAATATTGTGCAATATTTAGTGATTATATAGAGCGATATTTATAATAATATGCAATATTTATATTAAAATTATTATATTTAGTCTTGGCGACAAGAATACTTTAGACTGGGTGCAGGCGGTGAGCTTTCAAGACGTCTAAGGTTTAAAGCACTCCTTTCTAGATGATACGTTTGGTATTTCATATACTAAATGATTTTGGTGAAATATACTAGTCATTATTAGGTGAGAAGGGTGACACCCAAATTAGTGCATCTAATGGGAAAAATGTAATCGTTCCTGAATTATTGTTGTTGTAATAAAATGTCACATTCGTGGCATGTGTATATACAGCAATTACCGAACTGATTGTATTGCAGTTTAAGACAACAGCTATTAGGATAAATTTATTTATCACTCGTTTTAAAGATATACAATATTCTGCTAATTTTTTGGTTGGTAATGTTTACTGATGTGAACAATGGCCTGACGCATTTTTGCATTTCAGAACAAACCCTAACAAGTGTCACGTAGCTGATAGCATTTAATGTACAACTGATAAATAATCATAAAGCTGAATAAAATTCCAGCAACAACTTAAATATTATTTCCAAAACATCTGTTTTAACAACATAGCAAATGCTGCGCTCTAGATTTAGTGGTCGCAAAAGCTTTTAGAAAACATGACCTTTGTTTATGTCGTCATAGAAAAGAAAGACAAAGAGACAGCGTCAGAGCTGAGACCAGAGTTGTGTGTACATTGTAGAGACCTCATCGAGTCAAAATTTACAGACCAGACCCTACTGCAGTCTCTAAAGATGCATATTCTACATGGGAACCACAAAATTTCGGGATTGAAACACTAAAAGGTTTTAAAAATATGTGTACGGGTTCCAATATATTTTGCGCTGTACCTATAGTGATAGCACATACAATACAATAACACAAATTTATTCAGTTCCTATGGTACATACCAGACTGCATTTACTGCAATGTTCTGCTTCTGAAACGCGTTTATACGACTCGAGAATGACAATTCATTACGCGTCGTCCGCACAGCATGCTTACTAGTGTTCGAAGAACATTGCTACACATGTTTATAATAAGGTAGATAATTAACATAAGGAAATGAATAACGTCAGTTCAGAAAGGGGTGTAAAACCTCGCCTCTTACTAAGTTTAGTCGACAAAACAATTTATAGTGTGTTCATATTAAATACAACAATTTTGGTAAGGACACGTTGATACAAATTATTTCGGTTAAGTGAAATAGAAACAGAAGCTGTGGGGGATAGACCCACTCCACTAACATTTGTTTAAAGGTTTCTTGGCGGAGGTGAAGCAGAATGACACCCCAAGGAATTGCCCCAAAATTTATACACTTATGTAATTTGGGGCGCTGATCCCGAATCTGGTCTCCGTTTCCCTGCATAACCCCTGGTTCCCGAGATATGACCTATTGAAGTTGGCCCTGTGTTTTGCTGTGCTCGTGCGCTCACTCACTGTAGGTCGACTCGGCAGCCGTCAGTAACTTGATGTGAGAACGCATCGCGCATAATGATAACGCATATGTAGAGTATATATTATATACACGGTAATGTGCAGCACGCATACGTAATATGTAGCTCCCGGGTTAGGCACATAACGTAGCATGTAAACTTGCACACCAGCTATTGGGAGAGAAAATTTACTGAGAAAGATTTTCTCACGCCCTTGTCTGTCGTTTGCATCCTTTTTTTACTGAGAAAGATTTTCTCACGCCCTTGTCTGTCGTTTGCATATTTTTTCTTGTTCTTTGTGTCGATGGCTGTTTTTGGACCTGCCTACCCTGTTGCTTTCACCGTGTACGACATCAACGATTTGTTCTGTTTCAAATCTGACAATGCAGGGTGTATAAATGGTCTAATTGAGATTGGTGTCCTGAAGCGAAGAAGGTGCTGCTGGCGATTATGCCACTCGGGAGAGTGTCAGGTAAGCTTCAAATGCAATATTTAACCCGTGCCTCATCCGGCTCCATCCAATATCGGAGTTTCAATAATTCGGAGTATTTTAACAGTTTTTTTTATTTTCTTCTTATGCCAGTGGAGGCGGAGCTGATGATCGAAATTCAAAATTTTTTCACCGAACGGTTTCTAATGACCCTACAGTTTCATTTCCAGCAAAAAGTAAAACAAGCGAAAATTTTCTTCGCTTCACGCCAAAATAACCCATTGTTTTACAACATATTGTTTGTGTGCCGTCAACCGGTAATAAATGTGGTACAGCAGCTATTCGTTGACCAACTGGCTCGGTTTTTACCCCAAAAAATACCCCAAATTGTTTCTATGATGAATTTTCCAGTCATTCGGGACCCGCCAATGTTTCGCAACACTTCCGCGGACGAGGGTGAGTGTGGAATCATTTAAAATGGTTAACTTAGATTACAGTACCGTACGGAGCTACATATTACGTATGCGTGCTGCACATTACCGTATAATATATACTGTACATACGCGTTATCATTATACGCGATGCGTTCTCACATCAAGTTACTGACGGCTGCCGAGTCGACCTACAGTGAGTGAGCGAACAAGCACAGCAAAACACATGGCCAACTTCAATAGGTCATATCTCGGGAACCAGGGGCCATGCAGGGAAACGGAGGCCAGATTCGTGATCAGCGCTCCAAATTACATAATTGTGTAAATTTTCGGGCAATTCCTTGGGGTGTCATTCTGCTTCACCTCCGCCGGTTTCTTTTCTGGCCCATATCTATTTCCTCTAAAAGTTCCTTAAATACATGGAGACTTGACGCAGCTACCAAGGGCATACCGTTCACATATTCGGGCAGTTTGTTCCAAACGTTAATATTGCGAGCCAGAAAATAATGGCTTAATGAATTTGTTTTTCACTTTGGCTTACGCAATTCAAACGTGCATTACACGAGCATTCCTGTTCATCGCAGCGAGTCCATCAAACCGTTCGTTGCAAAATTTTGTACTGCACGCCGTTAGAGCGTGACATGCTGCGGCATTATAATAAGTTCATAGCTAGGCCCCAAATCGAACTGAAGACCCGAGACCGGTCTATGATCAGACCCGACCCGACTGCGTCTCTAACACAGAGATTAATAATGTAGACATATACACGGCTCGCAATCAAAGACGATTAGTAATTTTTGGTTACCGTCAGCTTGCTATTTGTTGTCACCTCCACTACCTACGCAACAGTCAACATTAATCTTGTTGTAAATAATGGTGTGTACAGACATAATTTGCAAACTGTTACTTCAACATGGGTTTAATCAGTATTACAGGATTAATTGAACACGGTATCAATATTTTGTCTTATCATCACATCAATTTTGGAAAAGCTAAAACAGTTTTATCATTCGAGTTTATGCTAGATTTTAGCGATATTTGTAAAATAAGTATTTCATAATTAACCGGAAACACCTCTGCACAACTCCATTATTGGGTTTATATAAAACCTTAAATTTAGCAAATGGTGAATTGTACAACTGCTCACTACTTACGCTAAACAAATTTGATTCATAACCTCCCATCTGACGGAGTCCACGTAAACCCAGACTGGAATTAAAGACAGATTTACGAGAAACATTGTAATTATCAATTGTAGAAATTTAAGGTAGTTCCTTTCTTGCATAGGCTAACATACACAGTATTTCGTAAGCTGAAACGATGTCGTTATCACTTTTTAAAATTGATTTTAAAATAAAATCTTTTCAATATGCCCACAGGGATTTAATAATTGAAGTAAAATTATACTTTGTGGGCTCGAAAACTCAGTCCTACAACACCGAAATCAAGGAATTGTAAATACATTTGTTTTTATCGGTATTTTATTAGACATTGGATATCCTTATGATTTCAAAGATTTTATGACTAAAGGGGTGCCATGTTTATAAACTCGGTTCGAATACTCAATGAATTGGTTTCAAAACCCATGTTGTCGTGAAAAGTAGTGCTACATTTATTTATTTATTGCTACATTTATTTTTTTTATTTCAGAGCAAATGGCTATCCGGATGACTTCCAACTATATGGCATGACTTCGGGTTTATTTCATGGTACATGGTCTTTCGGGTAAGTTTAGGCGTGTTTTCATTTTGCCTTTAAGTAAATATTAACGTGATATTCGACACGATTGTTTCTTCTTTTCAACAAAAATTTAGACTCGGCTAGTTGTGATACTATTGTTATGCTATGATTCATGGTCGATTTATATCAATAAGGGTTCAACTTGCTTCATATGAGCTAGAGCAGACTGCTGTATTGTATCTGTACAAGACTACAAGGCTGACATTAATATACTAGACTGAGTCAAATTAGACTTGGCCATAATTATTAAATAATACGAAGTTTACGTTATATGGGATCGACCATGTCGAGTTTTTTCCTGCCTGGTGAAGGCCATACTGTGTTTATAGCTGAAAGGATATAACAAAAACGGCCAAAGTAGCCCTGAGGGGCGGAAACAAAAATGATGGTTTCACGGGGACAATACACTATATAATGTAGTGTCTTCGGCGCCCTTATTTCAGTAAATATAAAGCAAATAGTATATCTTTTGATAAATAATTTAACAGTGAAACTAGTACACTACACTGATGGATATATTCTGGGTAGTTATGAACAAATTTTCTAACCTATATACGTGGTACATACATGCACGAGGCGCGAAAACCAAGGCGGGACAGTGGGTGCTTTGTGGGCCTGTGAACGTCCCACGGTAGGATCAGGTGGTCGGCAGAGGACAATGGGAGGTCGTCTGGGGGCATAAATTTTTGAATTTTTTGGACTAAAAATTATTTCCTAGTTTTTGCCAATTTTCACCCAATTTTCGCCGATTTTGCCGCAATTTTTGCCAATTTTCTGTCGATTTGTGCCTATTTCTCCCAATGTTTTAATATTTCCCCCTCGATTTTTGTCAACATTTTCGCTCGCCTTCGCCGCGCGGTAGACGGGGAGGTCTCAGGAAGAAAGGATCAGGATAGCTCTCAAGGGGCCTGCGTCACCAATAGTGTTTATTTCTAGCCTGAGTGGGATAATCTCCATGTCCCCTATGATCATGTATGTGTAGCATTGGTGAGTTCAGAAAGGAACGCCTCATGAAATTTTAGCGCATATTGCCAAAAATCAGGAAGCTGTGCTTTAGAATATAAAAAATCTTAATGCATAATAGCACAGCTACTCAACTAAGAGTTCATGATCAACGATTTAGGATGATATGGTCATTTTTTCGGCTTGCTCCACCAAAGATGTTTAGGACTACCGCGCCAAGGTTCACTGGTGATGACGGCTGCTTTATTTTCCGCCAGCGTACGGTTCAGATAACAACGGCTTACGATGGTATTGTCATTTCTTCAGCTTACTCCACCAGGGCTGTTGAGGGCTATCGTACCAAGGTTCACTGGTGATGACGGTTGCTTTACTTTCCACCAATGTACGGTTTAGACAACGGCTACTTGTGACGGTATTGTCATTTTTTCGGCTTACTCAATTACATGGCTGTTTAGGGCTACCGCACGGCTCACTGGTGCTGACGGCTGCTTTACTTTCTCCCAATGTACAGTTTAGACAACAACGGCTTTACGATGGTATGGTTCTTTTTTCGGCCTATTCCTCCAGGGTTGTTAAGGGCTATCTCACCAAGGTGCACTGGTGCTGGCGGCTAGTTTACTTTTTACCAATATACGATTTAGACAAAAACACCTTACGATGGTGTGGTCATTTTTTCAGCTTATTCCACCAAGGCTAGTTAGGGGTACCGCACCAAGGTTCATGGTCCTGACGGCTGCCTAACTTTTCGCCAATGTATCTTGTGAAGGTACCAGCAACCAGAGTACCAACAGCGAATGATATAAGAGCAAGAATAGTAATTATCAGCTACTGATGTTCACGTTATTTATTGCGTTGGCTATTGGTGTTCTGGTGACTTTCACTACCGCAAGGAACTTTGGGAGTAGCCGTCATTCGCTGAGAACCTTTGTGGAATACCCAAAAACAACCTTTGGGTGGAGTTAAAACGGAAAAGGCCACATTCAACCGACAGGTTGAGGAATATTGCTGAATGTTGCACACTCTATGAATTTCTATTATAGAAACTTATCTTTATTCATTACTATGCAATGGCTACTGTGCTTTACTCTCAGAAAAGTTTTCGGCGTACACTATTTGGCATCTGGAAACTACGCCAATATTTGCCTTGCTTACGCCAAATCACATATGGAAAAGAGCCTACCACTTTTCCATGGTGACCTAAATCCACCTGCTTAACTTTGTTTTCGCCGCTTTACCGATCCTATCTCGTTGGTAGATCCACGGTATCCACTTGATAATGAACATATTAATTGCATATCTCGGTGTCGTTGTTATAAGGATGTAAAAGAGTTTAATTTTCGGCCAATGTCCAATAAAATTCAAAACCAGTGCCGAAAAATTAAATTGTTGTTCATATTTCTTGAAATTTAGTGCGTTTATGGGACCTACAATTGGCGGACTTGCGGTAGATCACTTTGGATTTGGATGGGCGTCAACATTTATTGGATGTCTTCAGATAATTGTGGTAAATCTATTGCTAGAGCTCTACTTATTTTGTTTTGCCGTGTCGTGGTATAATATTAACTAGATGCTGGGTCGAGACAGTTGGTTAGCAACATGCCATGATTTTAGCATCGTTATGGACATTAACGGTGCCCATCAAGATTTGAAATCGGAACGATGTCAGTTTCTACGTTCACCAAATAATAAAATACACAGCTTCAAGCCAATTGAATTTCTATGTTGCATGTTTTTGAAACACTAAATGCAAGTCTAAGCACGGAGAATTATAGTTGTACTAGCTGTACTGTTGGGGCCTGGCGCTTGGCGGCAGGCCTTTTTCGTTGTTCCGGGCCACAGCAGTAGTGCCCGAGAAAGTATTCACTTTTTAGTACTGTACAGTTCGGTGCTGCATACGAACTTGATGCAGAAGTAATTTGTAGGTTCCTCTAGAAAAACCGAAGATAGTCTGGCACCTGTCGTGCTTAACAGTTACAGGTTATATGAAGATGAACTTTAGCGACGTTTTTCCGTCTGCCTTACTGGAAAGCTGGCGACAGCAGCATAATCATTGCGCCTTTTGCCAGACAAATATGTAGTTAGAGATCTTTTGTCTTGCTAGACAGTGTCTGATTATACACCCGCGACTAAGTTGTAGGCCTACGGAGAAAACAAAACACAAAGGAATAGAAGAAGAAACGATAGGCCTAAGAAGAAGAAAATATAAAAAATTGACACGCACACACTGTCCACAAAATAAGGAATCCACTCAAACTGTACTAAGGCACTGAGGGTTAAAAAGACATAGGCCTACAGTGTTAATCGCACCGGGGAAAAGTAAGCAAATCACGTTCACTGTGGTACTATGAACCAATATTTGGTATGAACCGTTGGATAAAACACGAAATGCAAGATAAATCACTTACTGCGGTATAAATCACTGCCTGAAAGTATCCGCTAAATCCAAACTTCAATCTCAAAATCGAAACGGCAAGTGCAGAGTACAATGTAGAATAAACAATACAACAAACAAACTTATATAAACAAACAAATATGCAACTGCTGCCAACTAAACCGTGAAACATAGTATAGACAGCAGAACAACACTAAATAGTTAACACAACAGAGCTAAGAGATCGTTCTGAAAAATCAGATACACAGACACACAGGATTTTGCTTTTATATATATAAGATTTGTGGCCTAATATCTGCCACTGACATGTGAAATTTCAGTGCGATCAGACTTGTAGAATATGCAGATAATGCAAAAAGTACTGTTTCAGTACTTCGTAAAGTACCTTTTTGATAAAAACTAGCCTATGTCCTGACCCCTGACGTGTTTACCACTGCGCCAAATTTGGTGTCAATCTGACCAGTAGTTTCGGAGCCTATTGCGAACACACACAGAGAGACAGACACACAGGATTTTGCTTTTATATATAAGATTGTAAGCATTAACCAGCAATTATCATGGTGAAAAGCGTAAGTTTAAACTAACGGTCACGTAGCCGCAGCGTAAAACATAAAAACTCTCCGTGTTAGCTAGGGTAAACATAATGGTTAAAATGTCGTAAACGTTTTAATTTAAACACATATATGACACACTGATAGTGTACATTTGTAACACTGTCCTGCTAGCGAGTGGCATATATAGGAGATATAACGGTATCATATTAGCTTATATTTTACCGTAGAATGATCTGAAATTTTTATGGACTTATTCTTTAACATTTTCATGCCAAACCATAAGTATGTTGCAATGTTTACAATACTTGTATTGACACCACGAAAACTCAGCTCGAGCTGTATTATTGAAACTGGCGTACGCAAACTACTGATCTATTTAGGAGCTGTTGCTGAGTTCGTTAGAAAACCGCGCAAGGTGAACAAATAACACAGGAAGCGCAAATATACACCAGACGACAGACATAGCTAACGTGGCATGCTGCAATGCAAAGTAAGGAGTGTCAAGTGGGAGGGCTGGGCATTAAAGTGTTAGCTAAGCGCTGGACTAAATTAAATCATTCTTAGCTTGGCGTATTTACATGTACACCAATTGTATTTTAGCTTCTGTTGGTCGCTGCGTTCACTTTCACCGAAAAGCGTTCGTCCATGTCGAGCAAGTCCAACTTTAGTCGATCCGATGGTCCGAAGCAAGAAATTTTGTAATATCCTTTTTATTATGATAAAATAAATTCAATGAACAGTATTAATTTATTTTTCAGTATTGTTTGCAAAAAGAAAAATCTAATTTTAGAGTTTCAATTCCGGAATTTGAAGTTTGTTTTCGGAAAAAACCATGAATGGTTGATATTTCAAACTTATACACGCTATTATGGAAGTAAATGATGTACGCTCTAAAAAGTAACAGACGTTTCATGCAAGTCATGGTATTAACCACTTACATATGTTGAACGTTATTTTATATAATCTTAACATTGATGGTGCAACCATAGAAAGGTAATCACAAAATAATGAAAGATATATAAAATACTTTTATTTTATAGCCGCCCCGGTTGACGAATTTCCAACTACCGTGAAAATTATACCTTAGTAACACTTGAATAAAGCGAAAACCAAAACTTGAAAATTACAGATCTTAACGCCTAGCTATGTAATAAAATTTTCAATTTATTAGCTGCCACAAGATATAATTCAGAAAAAAATAGAAATTCGTTTTCACCGTCGACACCGTAACCATCAGTTTGGACGTAGTCAAAAGCAAAGGCACAACTAGGGTACAATATATTTGCATAAAAAATAATATAATGGTTATCCTTCTTGTCTATAAACCTGCGGGTTTGGTATAAAATTACGTTTTTTCCTCGAGATTAGTGCACTAAACGCCCGGTCGTAGGCAAAATTGCATAAGCTTAAAAAGTAACTCTATTTTGTCAAGTAAATAAAAATATGTCATTTGCGCAGCAAATGCAAAAAATTCCTAATGGATTCAAAGTTTACATGTTTTTAAACTAGTAGTAGCCCTACTTTCGAAGGTGATCAATGCTGCAATCTTGAAAAATATCATGAAAATACATTTTGCAATTAAGTTACGATAAATAATTATCCATTTAAGCTAATTGTTGAAAAATTTTCATACACCACATTATTTTAATTTATATAGTATAATAAGAGTCAAAATACAGTTGGATAGTTCGCAATCTACATTTTTATGTTAGCCTTTCCAGTAATTCAAAGTATCGAACGTATTTCAAATTTTGTAATTTGTGCCTTATTTTTCGTAGAGAAGGAGATTTTTCATAGAGAAAGTA
>JASANE010012497.1:0-45606 GCA_030248225.1 Trileptium ribeirensis
GACTAATCCATAACCGCATGGTATATGCTGTTGATACGGGTTTGTGTATGACGTAGATGCTGATTGTTCACACGTGTGAACCTTTTCGAGAATACACTCGAAATCAGCATAAATAACATAAGGAGAACGTTGCATACGATGTAAATTCGTAAAGTAAAGTGTAGAATTTGGTTGTGGGGTTTCAATACGTGAAGGTTGATCGTTGCGACATTGTTGAACATGTTCGTCACGTTTTAGATTGCTATAGCAGGGAACCAAACACTTCGGACAAAAGTATTTCCTGCGGTGACCTTGTCGCTGATCGAATAATAAAGCATCCAAACTTCGAATAAGACAATAATGTTGCTTGTATAGCATTAAGTGAATATATCGTTGATGGTTTGTTGCTGAAATGAAGAGCGGGTAAATCATACCGTCTTCCAGTCCGTAGACGTTAACTGCTATATCATTTTGATGCTCGAATTTAGGAATATCTTGTAGCGACACAGGGTAACTGATTCCAGTCATATTTAAGTCAGTTTCATATTGTTCATAGTTAGCAACCCGCTCCGCATGCTGCTTGTAATTTGTGTGGTGTAGTGCCGCCAATACAGACCACAAGAAACATTTATTATCGTCATTTTGTACGTTGAGTACTGCATGCTTCCTACGAATTGAAGATGGTAGCTCTTGGTATGACGACGCACGGAGGGGAAGGTATGTGCTGATGTGAACATCTGCATGTCGGACATCTTGAAGCACCCAACCTGATCCGCGCGATTCGAAATCTTCTAGTTTTTTAATGAGTTCGTTGAAAATGTCTGTAATCGCTGTGTCGATAATAGAACCGACCAAAATTGTTCGTATTTTATTGTTGAAATGAGCTGTCATCTGGGTGCCATCCAACTTTTGAAGCAAACACTGAACGCTGATCCACAACTTGATTCCTCGATGGTTTTCTTGATTGATGAGCTTCTCGAATAATAATCGAGACTGTTTGAGAAACATTGACAGATCGTCGACGACATTATTAGGTACTATGTAGTAGCTTTGCAAGTACCCCTTAAGCGCCTTCGTCCACTGAATAAGTTTCATCGTATCATTTTGATCGACCACCGTTGCTCGCTGCTCGCAGCTATCCCTTTTCATGCTGACGACGCGTCGTTGCTTGGTTAATGGTTGATCTTGAGCATCACTAATCTGACGCTTACTTCCTGATGCAACCTGATTAGCCATGGGTTGCTGTGCTGACGGTTTCGCGCCATGTAATTTGATGGTATGTCGAGTGAGGTTATCCCTTCGAGTGAACGTCACTCCACACCACTCACAGTTGAAACGATCACCTGAGTGATTTGACTTCTTATGCCGCGCCATGTGATCACGACGAGTGAATTGAATTTTACATATATCACATACAAATGCCATTCCTTTTAAGGAATTATTCTATTATAACTCTGAAACAGTAGATGCAATAATGTTAAAACAAACACAAAATAGGAGTGGATACACACCAGTCATATACACACAGCTGACAACCCATTGATCTCATAATGCGATGCCATTCTTTTTAAGACATTCGATAAATACAAGCGATATAAAATACAAACGATTTAAATAGTACTTATTGCAGTTAACCGTCATTCCTTTTTAAGAGATTCTTCAATAAATTCTTAAAAAGGGTGATGTTACAAGACAGAATTTTTCCAACAACCGTTATAATTCAATGTCTTTGTGTGTCAATCTGGTAAAACTTTTATGAAATCTATTACAGTTAATCATTATCCCTTTTAAGGGATTTTACTATAAAGTCTTAAAAAGGGGTAATTTTTTTGATTGTGAACACGACATAAAACCAATTTGGGTTACATATAGTTTGCTAGATATTATTATTAGCTATATACTTAAAACAACAGTATATCATGTAAATTATTAGCTACATAATCACATATTATTAGCTATGTAATTAGTTTAATATTGGTAGCAAAAATGAAAAGAGTGTACTCGAAAACCTACTGATATGTATTTTTATTACTTTACGATCATTAGTAACAAGTTATTAAAAATTATTAGCTATGAAGCCATAGTTTATTAGCTATGTAAACTAGCTTGACTTAAGTAAAACAAATGAAATCAGCGTGCTTGAAAACTTATAAATTCTAGTTTTCATTACTTTACGACTATCAGTTATAAAGTTATTCTAATATAACGTATAACTTTTTAGCTATGTAATTATAACTTATTAGCTATGTAACTTAGCTTAATTTAAGCAGCACAAATGAAATCAGCGTAGTACAAAACCTATACATACTGATTTTTGCTACCTTATGACTATTAGTTGAAAAGTTATTATAAATTACTACCTATGTAACCGTATTTTATTAGCTATGTAACTTAGCTTTGTCTAAATAGAAAAAATGAAACCAGCGTTGTTGAAAACTTACAGTTATATACTTTTTGTTACTTTATGAGTATTAGTTAAAAATTATTCTAGTATATCATATAATTATTAGCTATGTAATTACAGCTTATTAACTATGTACCCTAGCTTATTTTAAGTACAATAAATGAAATCAACGCAGTTCAAAACCTATAATTATAAATTTTTGTTACTTTATGACTGTTAGTTGAGAAGTTATTAAAGTATAACTTATATATTATTAGCTATGTATTAACTATATACTTAAAAACCCATTTTCTACCATTATAATTCTTTGGGATTCTGCGTTACGCCGTTATTAGCTTCTTATACAAATTTTAACTAATACTGCGAGCTAAAATTCTAAGTCATTTTATCTATGACCATTGAATTTAATAAAATCTAATCACCGCAAATATAGCTAATTATACACACTTCTGTTTGGAAGAGTTTTTGCACACAGCTTTGTTTGAAAATAATAAACATTAGAAACAAAACTCAAAGAGAGCCGCAAAATACAACATTATCCGTAGGTGGAAAGAACCAGAATGATCGCAGATTTGTTGTGTTCACTATTTATATACCTTTCTCGTTATACCCACGAGTTCTATACCCCACAAACTACGAGGTTGCTTTATATTTTGCAATAAACTATTAATAATTAATAAGTTTAGTATTTGCGGTTCTATTTAGCATAACTACTGGAACTTCTTGTATAGATGTGATTGCAAGCGTAGCGATACTGTTTTATAATACAGCTTATTTTAAGTTTGATTTAGGTTTCAAAGCACTACAACGAATATGTATGTGTTTAATAATTAATTAGAAAAATATATAAGCATAGATATGGTATATATATGCGTCAAGAGAACACAGACAAGGCTTATGTCACAGCCATACCTTGAATATATATAATCAAATATGTTTATGCTACAATATTAATAGTACACGCACATAAGAAAATACGCATGTGTACACGTTTGTCTACGGCCGAAACGTGTTAAGGCCAGCCGGGCATAATTTCAACCATAATTATCACCAATCTCCACCTCCACGTATGTGGAGGGGAAAACCAACTTGACTTCAGAAACTGGGAGGAGGGAGGGGGGGGGTAAAACGCCCATTTTTCATCTACTGTCATAAATATAACCAAAATTAACATTTTCTAAATCCCGTCGTCAAGCTCAGTCAAATGCCACCAACATTATTGAAGTATATCTCCAATTTGCGATTATTGCGGTAGTTTCTGGCCGGCGGCGGTAACCGAAAAGACCCGAAAAGAAACATTTTTCGTGAACATGATTGCAAAAAGAAACAGTTCTACTAGAAATGAAAAACAATGGTCAGTTCTGATTAAGCAAAGTGAACGATTATGAGTACCAACAAACATATAGTGCGTAATGTATATACATGGTCAGCAATTGGTGCTTCTAACAAACTTCCTATTTAGTTGGCTAGAACCGCTTTTTTGTCTAAATTAACTTTATTCGTTCCCTAGTTTCATTTATACAAAGCTTACAACGAGACAAAACTTGAAAAAACTTATGTCCTTGCACTCAACAAAGTGTCGGAAACAGCTAATGTCAATATAATGTAATTATTGTTTCACCAAAAAGCACTATGCAGCTGCGTGCAGATGCTACTAAATATTATTGATGCAAGGACTTCATCCAGGACAATGTTGCGATGAAGTGGAAATGATCGACTTGCTCAAAGCATTTGATGATTAATGAACATAATACTAAATTAAAAGATTACAATATGCGTAAACACTTCCAATTTTATCGTATCACCGATCAAACAGTAATTCTGAAACAAACAGTTCTGGGACATTCATTGCGTAACAACCTGTTTGATGAAAACTACCATTATGGTAAATTATGGAAAATTCATATGAAGCACGTGCGGGTGACGGCAATAATGCCAGACTGATGGCAATACTAGCCAAAAATGATTAGATTAAATCGAATACCAAAATATACGATACTCCAAAAAGCTTTCAGACAAGTATGGGTTGTTCGCTAAAATTTTCAAATTTAAACAAATCGCGAACACAAATTGCAGAAAATGTGACATCATTCGACTGAACACACAAAACTGAAATCAAGTGCAGACCCGAGCAAATTAAACAAACAGAGTTGACTTGATGATAATTTATTATTATCGAACAAGTGTTTGAATAATTGTCCACTCTACAATATGGTGATATTGTGCAAATAGCTGTGACGCTTCGTGTTAGAGTTCTGGAACACAAAATGAACTAGTTTTTCCTGACGACATATCAGGCTGCAATTCACTTAAAGTGGAAAGTACCTTTGCCTAAAATGATGCGACATTTAATCGAAGCCTTCATGTCTGCCACTTCTCACACTGCTCCTTCCACGTTGGTTTAGCTAAATTTGCAATTGTTGTTTGAAGCCTCAATTTGGGACTGAATACCAGGATTTTAAAACTGTTTCTTGACAATATTTTCAGTAGCAACAATGTATAATAAATTTATTTAGATTATAATTAACAAAAAATTTATATCCAATTATTATAATAAAACGCTTCTCCTCGCATGGATAAAGATACTATATGATATTGGCTTATATCTTAATCTACATAATATATAGTCTGAGATGATACTAATATTGCGTAAGAATTAATAGATTAATAGATAGTAAATGAAAAATAGGCAACCGAGCAAACCTAGCTCAAAACTTGGCTAATTTGGGAGTAAATTATGAAAACATTTTTTACTCGTAGTCTGTTTCCAGTGTGGATACAGCTGCAGATAGTCTGGTGTGAAGCCACAGCAAATGACAGCTCCTAGGATACCATCTCCTTTCGACTGTTTAGGCGAAATTCAGCTGATTATTATCTGACGAATAAGCATCTCGGTACGCTACCGCTATCTTGTTTAATAGACAATTATTATTCTGTATCGATCACAAGAGAGACAACAAAGTAAACACTGATGTAATCAAGTTGCTGTTAACCAAATTTCCCAATTTATCTCAGCTTGATGCAATCACGCTTATAAGCGTCAAATTCCTACAAATTAGCAGAGTTTACTGTACTGCTATTAAGCTTCGAAAATGAATGCATTTTTGGTATATACCACGTATAAATAAAATCGTTTGCCCTTAAAACTGGGCCCCATTTTCGCTCACATCGGACGACGAATCTTTGACTTTTTAATTATTTGGGATTTAAATAATGATTGAATCATCTTTGGCCACAACACCTACAGTAAATGCGAAAACGTGACAAGATTAGAGCTGTAAAATGAAATAGAACACGGGTTGGACAAATGATTGGTAAATGTTGACAATAACTGACTGACCTTCAGCTTTCTGCTTAGCGTGGCGTTCTTCGGATTCACGTCGCACAGCCATAATTTCAGGATGGCGTCGTTCCCAAATATAACGATGTTTCTGTTTCATGTAGGCATCGACTACGTCATGTGACAAACCCATTTCTCCATCTAAAAATTAATCGAAATTTAGACTTAATTTCTATAAAAATCAACATAGGATATTTTGCCACTTTTAAATAAACATGTAGGCTATTTAAGCAGTACCAGCTAAAATTTGTCCATAAGACGTCATAAAGCACAGCCCAGTAACCAAAATGTTTTGCGTACTAAGGGACACTCTTTTGCTTTGGTAACGATGTATTAAAAGGATTCTCTGACTACCTGGGGTTTTGTGGGCCTAAACATTTAATGCGGTCTTCAGCGAGATGACATTGTGGAATGTGGGCAGTGGGTAAACTTGAGAGGATCTTTTGTACCGAAAAATACTTGTCGTATTGCAATCTTACCGGTCTTCCGACCCGGTAAAATGTTGAAAGAATGCATGAACACGCTGTTAGAAGTATCGTCTGCACAGGATCGGACAATTTCAGATGATTGCTTGCATCGGCACGTGCGGTCGAACGGAACGAAACGGCACAGTGTGGAACTGAAATGAACGGACACCAAAATGACAAACGAAGCCTCAAATTAGAGGCAGTGCGCACGAGTCATGGAGTCTTGTTTTGAATTCTTTCGCGGTTGGAGCGGTTACTACGAAATTAGGAAGATCATTCCAAGTCTTGATTACTCGGTTGGAGTAGAAATAGCGGAGGCAAGATATATGAGATACTGTGCATGCCGGTAGCTTAAGCTCATGTTGCCTCAATTGGCGATGGCTCGCAAGTTGAAATAAGTTGTGGAAGCTGAAGTTTACAACTTCCGTGGACAAGTTTGTGCACAAGGGTGAGATCGGTGCGAATCCGTCGAGTCTCCAACGGTTGCAGTCCTAGAATCCGAAGTCGTTCTTCATATTGCCGGTTTCAAAGAGACGGAACCATCTTGGTGGCCCTGCATTGAACCTTTTCCAGAAGATAAATATCACGTCTATAATAGGTGCTCCATGCTGAAGTAGCGTATTCTAGTTTCGATATCATTAAAGCGAAGTAGAGTGCTGGAAAAATATTTTTATCCCAATAGCGCAGAGTTGGTTTTATCGTACGAAGGACGGCGTTGGCCTCTGCAGCGATCTTGGCACAGTGATTTGAGGGTTTAAAAGTCGACTAAATTGTGATCCCAAGATCCTTGATGTATTCGACAGATGGAATCTGTTGACCATGAACAAAATATGTGAAACGGGGATTAGCGTGTCTGAGGTGAAGACAACCGAATTTGTCAACGCTGAATGATATGAGATGGGTCAATGCATGCAAATCATGCTGTAGTTCAAATGCGTCGATTTCGGGAGTCTGACGGTGAATCCTTCGGAGAACTTTTGTGTCATCCGCAAACATTCAAGCTCCACTAGCGATGATATCGGGGAGATCATTTATATAAAACAAAAAAGTATTGGTCCCAGAACAGAGCCTTGAGGCACACCGAATGTAGCTGTCACCGGCTCAGATTTCACACCATTAACAACAACACACTGTGTACGGTAACATAAAAAAATCGGAACCATCCAAGAAGTGGATCACGAATACCGTAAACCTGTAGCTTAGCCAGAAGACGTTGATGTGGCACTCACTCTGTCGAACGCTTTCTTTAGATCAAGATAGATCACATCCGCGCTATCACCAGAGTCTACAATGCGCGTGACACTATCTAGAAAATCTATCAGTTGAAGTTCACATGATCGGGTGGGGATACCTCCAAATTGCTTTGAAGACCACAGAGCATTGTCTAGTGCAAAACTAACAAGGAAATACTTAATGACGGTTTCTATGATCTTGCACGAGCTTGATGTTAAACTAATTGGGCGATAGTTGTTCTTGTCTAGGCGGCTCCTTTTCTTCAGGATGTGTGTTACGACAGCAAAGCGCCAGTCTTCAAGAACATATGATGACTGCATAGATTGAGGGAATAATTCAGTTAAGTAACTAGAGACACATGGCGAACATTTCTGAAGGACGATATTTTGAATTTTGTCAGCGCCAGGTGATGCGGCAATCTTTGTATTCGCAACATCTCTAGTTACCAGACCTGGAGAAAATACCAGTTCATGCAGTCTTGCTTCAGTTTAAGACGGATACTAGGGTATATTTGTAACATCCTCTGTCACAAACATAGAACCGAAAAAGTCGTTTAAGATAGTAGCCGATTCAAAGTCTGACTTCGTATACGAACCGTCATTAACAAGGATGGGCCCGACACTATTCTTTATTTTCTTGCTCCTGTTGACATAAGACCACCAAGACTTGGGGTCCTTTTTTATATTCGCAGCTAATTTGCGTTCGTAAGGCCAAATAGCGTAAGCGTCACATTGAGCAACGTTGCGGCTGGCTAACTTATAACGGTCCCACGTAACATCAGTGTAACAGCGGGATAGAACACGGTATTCATTTCTTTGACGACGTAATGTCGAGTTCCGCATTATATAACGAAATATTGTATTATTATACTATTACTATTTTCTTCAATTTGACAGAATACGTATATACAACACAGTTAACGGAAAACTACAGGCTGCAATCACTGTAATACCATGTTAGTTGTGAAATAATATTGGACGAAACATTGATGTGTAAAAATCTCGGGACAGGGAACTTCAGTACGTCTACATCTTCACGGTCCGCACAATGGTCGGCGTGATGTGCTAGCATTGGGTTCAAATCCTTCTCGAGATAGTCGTTTAACGTCAAGTTTCATTAAATAGTGCTATTTACAGCAGAAGCATTACGGAAATTCTACCAAGTGCTCATCAGTTTTATTTCAAAATATAAATTCCTTTTTATCCGCATTTGCTCAATTCTCCACATACTCTTGAAGCTAGTAAAAACCTAAAAGTAGTCAAAGACGCAATATTATACGCTGTGCCTTATTAAAACGGCGCGAGTGAAGCGAATGGAGTCTACACTAAGGGCGCAATGAGGAAAAATAGCGAAAATTTCTTTTTGTCCACTTCTGTTATTGATAACTTATCTTCGGATGGATGGATTTCAGTAAATATTTTATTCGATACCCAAAGTGCCGAGGGCGAGCTCTTAGTTGAACGCCAACAACTCCGGCCCCATCTTCGGGTTCAAAAATAGCAAAAAAACTGGTTTTAAGAGTTGTTTCCCAAATATGGCCATACCGGTAACAGTATTTCGTAGTATATATCTCTCGACACATGCTTCGCATAGAAAAATAGAGACCGCTATGGAGAAATAGGAGATCTGTCTGCAACTTTGGTACTACGACGTTTATGTGGGCCAACTTCCTGGGCCGCAATGGGCCGAAATATGGTTCATAGACGATTTGCCAGAAATAGCGATTTTTCAGATTTCGCTGTGTTAGTGCTTGTTTTTACATTATAATGAGTGCTTATTAGTATATCAAGTACGTTGGATACGATAGTTTTACTATCTAAGGTCCAACTTGACTATAGTACACCTTTTCATGGGGCTTCAGCGGTTTTAAGATCGACACCAATCCGATTTCCAAAATGTGCGTTTTTATTTCTCTGATTATTAAGTGCAGGGCATCAAGAACGGTCTATATAAAGCTATTTATTAAGACTGAATACAACGATCTGGTCATCCTGGATCCAGCATGCATATTTCAAACGTTTTCATGTGTTCTCAATGGAATTACGGTAAATGAACCCGATTTTTAGAATATACCATGTCTTCTGTTATTGGGTTACGTATTACGTACAGGTCATCAAGAATTGCTTATATAAGTTTTCCGGTAAGTTGAATACCATGACTTGGTTATGTGCGGACGAGCATGAGTATCCGTTTAAGACATTTTCATTGGGTTTAGGGTCAATGAACCCAATTTCCAGAAAATAATATATGTTTGGCACATGTCATCAAAAATATATGACATTTTTCTGTATGCTGAATACAATAATTTTATTATCTATAGTCTAGCATTAGTATCTTATGCTTTTTGAGACATTTTCATTGTGTTTTTGGTCAATGAATCTGATGTCCAGAATATAGTCTGTTTTCAGTTGTTTGGTGACGTATTGCATGCAGTTCAGCAAGAATTTTGTACATATATTGGTTTGCGGATAGGCTGAATACGATTGTTTGGTTGTTGCGTTGTCAGTTGTTTTCGATTGGTTAAGGTTCGACGAGGTTTTAGGATTTTTAATAGACTAAGGAATCAAGAGGTTTTAGAGTGGTATATATACATCAAACACAGCCTGTTACAAAAGTGATTAAATATAATGATGACTTAAAAATGAAACTACGCTCGCTCCGTTTCAGCGTCGCTCGCGAGTTATTAGTCTTAGTTTCAAGTAACTACAGCAAAAACAATGTTTTACTACCTAAAAGAATAATGTGCGTTAATTTATCTGCAAATGATACAATGTATGTCATAACATAATGATGACAACCGTCGAACGATAAAGTTTAAACTGTTTTAAAAGTTGAAATCAAAAGAGACGGCACGTCAGTTTGAGCATAAGCGAAACCATCGTGACTGGAAGCAGACTGTACAGCAACGTTTTCGCTATCGAACGTCTCAATTTCGTTATATAGTCTCGTTTTACTAGACGTCTGTTAAATCAATATTGTCACATTTTCGACGCTGGAAATGACACCGTAAAATATTATTTTACTGCAAAAAAAGTACGTCATAGCACACAAGATTTGCGGTGTGTTGTTTGCTGCCAGCACCAAAAATGTAAGTACAAATCACAACATTTGTGTACGGCAGGCTGGGTCACAAATTTAACCATAATTAAAATTACACGTTAAAATAGAATCTGATTTAAAACTGCTGACAAAGTTTAATATATTTTAACGTTAGTCACATTTTATAACCTTATAGTTTCATATTTTCCGCTTTCATTGCTAACCATGACTATTCTGTCCAATAAACACTCAAACATCACCTTTTATAAAAATCTCAGTGCGATCCAACCATAGCTTTTAAAAGCAAACTTCATCCAAAGATGTCGATTTGATTGCATATAATAAAATATCAGGGACAGACATTTACCGTTGGGTTTACCCTAGGTAATAGCTGCCATTATTTGTAAACTGAACAACTGCTGCAGCAATCTTTTAAGATTTTTTCAGTGATTTAACAAACCAGAAACACGCATGGGCTTGGATATAAAGGTGATCCAAATCGTCTTTCCAATAGTGTAGTGGGTTTTGTAACGGTTTTGCAAAATTCGGTTAGCTACTTTAGTTGTATTATTTCTTTGGTCATACCTTTTACCTTATCATTTATTTCGTTTATCTTGTATTGCTGCATTATTTCTGCCACGTTGGTCTGGTTTTTATTGCTACTAACTTTCCAGCCGCTCTATATTGTTAAGACTACAATATCTGTAGCAATCCAAACCACAGTCCAAATGACCCACATTGTAATGCAGCACAAGGATGTTAAAATGTGGCTGAGTGGTCTAGCGCAGTCCTGTCCTACTAGTCCAGAATGTGCGTGCGTATTCAGCTCCCGGCCGCACCAGAATTTTTACATTTGGAATCGTTCTTTGTTTCAAGAATATAAATGACGCAAAATCATTATGGTACCAGCATAGTACCAAGAAATGGTAGTTGAAACCTTGCACGTTGTTTATTCTATTGAAATGAGTTGATAAACAACGAATTTATATGACAATTATTTCTTTGGCCATACCTTTTACCTTATTATTTATTTCGTTTATCTTATATTGCTGCATTATTTCTGCCACGTCAGGGGTGGATCTAGGATTTTTGAAACGTGGTGGATATATATGGTAGGAAATTTCCCACCTATGGGCATATGCATTTTTCATGAAATAGATTATATTAACAATAATAAATAATTTTTTTTCAGATTTACATGCAATAGGTTGTATGTATGTCAATGGACTTTTACGATTGAATCTAAAAATAGCTATGCCTATAATTACTACCTGCTACTTGGAGTAATAAAATATAACTAGCTGGGATATTTGGCGCCTCCCGGGCGTGGAAAAGCTTTGCGGCATAGTAGCCTGGCGAAATGATCAGCATTACCAATGTGAGTTTTTGCAAAGGTTATATTGAAGGTTCGAAATGTCCAAATTCTCCAAATGCTGCGGCAAAATCTGCAAATGCAAAGCTGGTTTATGTATCCAGCAACGGCGGATGTATGGCGACAACGAAGAAAGAAACGTTTTCATCAGCAAAGACTGTAACCTAAACTTCAAATCCGAAAACACCTTGGTGGACCACCGGAAAGCATGCTCGGATAGCAGCAAACCAAGCCGAGTACCGAAGATGTGAAAAATGTGGCCAAGACCAACCCAAGGCGAATATTGCCCGGCACCGTAGGATATGCACTGCGGGGGAAGGCCGAGCAGGAAATGGGCAACAAACAGCGAGGGCTGAGGCTAGGGTTACAGAGCAGCATATGCGGACTGTCCGGGATTGTGGAACTGTCCAACCGAAAGCAAAAACTAATCTGGAGCGGCATCGTCGAACATGTCGGAGACGAGCAGCAGGGGAGGGGCAGGGTTCTCAGATGCCGAACGTCCGATGCTGATGAATTCTCAAATTCCAAGAACTTAATAGACAACTTTGATCAGAGTTCATTCAGAACAACGGAATAATTTTGGCTATCACCTGTAATCTAGCCGTAAGTCGTTCTTATCATTGCGAACCAAGTAGCTCCAAATGAGCCACAATGTAATGCAGGACACGGATGTTAAAATGTGGCCGAGTGGTCTAGCGCAGCCCTGTCCTACTAGTCCAGAACGTGCTTGCGTATTCAACTCCCGAGAATTTTTATATTTGGAATCGTTCTTTGTTCCAAGCATATGAATGATGACGTAAAACTATTATGGTACCAGCATGGCACCAAGAAATGGTAGTAGAAACCTTGCACATGTGTATTCTATTGAAATGAGTTGATAAACGACGAGTTTATATGACAATTAAAAAACTATGTAGATTCACTAACGCTAAATAGCAGAACAGTAAAAACATAGATCACAATTTAACAGGTTTCAGGTGTGAACATATGCCCACCGCCCAAAAAATGTAGAAAGTCAACGGTTCATGCGAAGCATCTTGTTACGGAAATGTTTCTAAAAGGAAAATTCAGGCATATTCAGAGGAAACAGTATTTATCCAAGCAAACCAACACGGAACAAAGTAAAACATAATTACGCACAATTAATAGTACATTAATTTACCTTTGGTTTCATAAATTTTCAGGCGTCCATAAACGACTTTTGGCGATTTTAGACAAACATAAATGACACTGACAGAGTAAAACATAACAAACATCCTTACATTTTATAAAAAAGTTTAGCTCGTTCTTTTCGTAAGTATCGAGCAAATCGGTACATTTGTAATTATTTTCCATGCCATAAGTGTTAAGACAGTGGTCATAGCGATCGCGCAGAATTGACAAAATGTTGGAATCGACTTGTCTGAACCATAAAATAATAATTATTGATGCGCAACATAATGGTTTGTATTTTTTTAATATGTAAGATAACACTTTTGGTCGACTAGCTATAAATTGAAACGGTGAGTGGCGACATATAAAAACGTGCATTTGCATATACGACAGTGCTCGCTAGAAATTAGTACTGTTTGTTCGATTAGCTAAAAATTTTGTCGAGACGTATTTGAAATTTTGGCACGCATTTTTAAATTCGTTGGAGATATGTTCGATCCGAAGTTTCTTGGAAGAATAAATTTTGTTCGATTTCCGCCTGATCGAAAGGTGTCACTCATTTCTGGAGAGTACTCTAAATCTGAAGTAGGGTATTGCTCGTACAATTTTTCGCCTCAACCCTCTAGGAATTATTGTCGTATTAACCTTACATGTATGTTAGTAAACGCCTGCTGGATGCTTATGACCTTTGAGACAACCGCGGTGCATGCTCAAATTGACCGTGTTCAATTTCATGTGATTACCGGAGTATCAACAGCATAGAAATACTTATTTCACAAATAGAACATGATGCCACAGCAAAAAATAAATTCTGACTACTTTATGTTGCTGTAAGCTTATGTAACCCAAATGTTGCGTTAAGAACCGCCCAATGAGCATGTAATTTTTTACTGTTTATAATATAATTAAATCTATTATGCTGCAGTTAAGTATAATTTTACAGCACTTGGTTCAGATTACGCATATTACTCTGATTATTAGTGTCCGCCTTAGGGATGTTAGCCAATGGCAATCCGGAAACGTGGAGTACAGCGTGCAAAGCCAGAGTACGTCGGATTTTGCCAGGTGGCACGGATTAAGGCTTCTAATTCTAATAATTTTCAAAATTCAGTGCATTTTGGAAAAACGCGAAAATACATAGCTAATAAATAAATGGAATATAAATAAACAAAATATGTAGATAAAATGTTTCGATAATGGTAGATCTTAAATATATAATGAAATGGAGCCAAACATTAAAAGCGTTACCTCATAAACACTACATAAGACGTCTCTAACGATGTTAAAATCAGCTTTTTAATGCACATTTTTAATTGGATTCCGTCATCATATATCTTAGTTCAGGAAGTGATTTTTGTAAAAAAAGGAAATGCCAAGTCATTTTTACCGGGGGAGCCAAAGTTTTTTACGCGCAGCCGTTTTAGCTACATGGTAGCCGCTGAAAAATTCCAGATTCCCCAGACCCTCTAATTTGAAGAAGCCAGTAATTACGCACTCTACTAATTCGATTTTGTCGTATTTTACACATGTGTATCGCTTTACATAGTTTGATGCATTCTTCTTTTTTTACAGGTTCTTGAAATAATGCTCCATGTTTTCCGCAACGGTGGAAGTATGGAACTCGATATTCCACCACGAACGGTGCCCAAGGTCCCTGTGCCGAAATTGACAAAAGATTTGCCAGATGCAGAAAAACAAGCAATTTACAAGCAGCGCTATCGTAATGCAAAAGCTGCCCACGAAAATTATAGTCTGTGGTGTTTTGCGTTGTATCGACTGTCATTTGCTCAGTTGGTGAGTTAGTTTGATTTATCGTTTAACTCTAAAATTCACCTAAGCATCCTCTAGCTATAATATTGATTTAACCTCAGAACTTCGGGTTGAATTTTAGCAATACATTTTTGGGTTCCCGTCCTTTCCAACTGGGATTGTTTCAAAGTGTATTCTACGACATTTACTTAGAACGAGCAACTCTTGCGTACACACAATAATTATATCTTGTATTTAACCTAATTTTATATCTATTTTATCTACACTAGCGAATATAATTATTCACAGAAAACTGAAACCTAACTGGCGTGTCCATCGCTTTTCGAAAAGTGTTGTAGTGGGGGCTCCCATGTTCATTCTCTGGGTAAATTTTAAAGTGGGGGACAAAATTTTGCTCTATAGGCTGCATGAACTTCTCTATATGTCGAGATAGTTTAAAATATACTTTTAGAAAAATAATTGTAATTAATGCTGTAAATGTAGAAAAAGATTTAGCATTCAGAAAACATCAATTTAGAGACATTAAATATCTCTTGCATTTAGTTGAACATGGCAGTTTGGGTTGAGTGGGGGACGGACAATGGGTGAAATAGGACGAACATGGATGATTTTTAAAGTGGGTGTCCCCACCCTCCCCCCATTGTGCACAATCCAGCTCAATAATGCTCCTTAGCGTCACTTCTTTCATAATATAGGCATTAGTTTATTATTTGGTTGCTTCTTTAGCCTTAACGCAACTGAGCAGAGCAACTTTTTCACTTTATGATACACGTATATGCGTACAGTTTTAAAATAATTAAATTTTTACTATACGTACAATACTCGCCAGAAATAACCGTTGCTCTCTCGCGGTTGTCTCGGAAGGTGAAATTCATTTATTACGAGTTCTGTAGTGTTAGGACTAAATCTTCCAAATAACAAGTTTCGCAATTCCTAGTATCCATAATTATTATTGGTCCAGAACTCAGAACAAAATATAGATTGACGGTCCTGTAGACATTAGATAATAACGTTTTAGCGTTACATATTTTCTTGCGTTTTTTACTATTAACCACGGTGTTTGTTTATTATTATATTTCAGTATAGAGATCGCTTGATTTGGCTTCCGACAAATCTGGACTTTCGCGGCCGAATGTATCCGATTCCGCCGTACTCGACTCACGTTGGTAAGACTGAAATATTATTTTGTAAACGGAAAAGGGGGCTAAACTAATATCTTTCAGCAGTTAAAATATTAGGGTTAAATTTACCAAAAAACCCAAAAATTAAGCAAAACGTTTATTCAAATTTTGTTCAATGCTTGAGCTGAAAATTTGAACGCTTGAATGTACCATAATCCGTGAGTGCACTTTAGGTGCGGACACCCGTGTTATTCTTACGTCTAGTCAGTTGATGCAAGCTAATGAAATATTTTGGATGTCATTTTCACATAGGAACATCTTAATATTTCAGGCGATGACGTGTCGCGAGGTTTGCTCAAATTCGGCCGTGGTCTTCCGCTGGGTATTGATGGGTTGGATTGGCTCAAACTACACTGCATCAATTTAACCGGAACAAAGAAACGGTTTGTTCAAAAACGCTTTTAACTATAATATTGTTGTTTTTGGTGAAAATCGTGATAGAAAAGAGAGTTTGTGTATAGACACATTATCTCTAGTTTCATTTTGCTCTATCGTTTGCCTCTCTCTGTTGTTTCCCTCTCTATCGTTTGCCAGCCCCACTTGCTCTCTCTAATAGCCAAAAATAAGCAGTAGTGTTGAGTTTTGTTATAGCCTTTTTGTTAGTTTTGTTAAGGGACGATCATATTTGATGGTCACCGTAAAATACTCAGTGATGTCTGGGGGATTCGAAAAAGGCGCTTCTCCTCTAACCCCCCCATCACCCTTGTGGAGGGGCCGCATAAATAAATAAGCTAGAAATTTTGGGCGCGGTAGCATAATTAGCTACTACCATCGATCCTGTTGAGAAAATTTTCAGCTGTTTCCAACTACAGTACGCTTCAAAGATAATGTTTGTTACATTTCAAGCGATCGAGCATTGAGCGAGCAACGTTATAATATGGTGCGGCATATCAGCCGTGAATTCTAAAATTTATAATGAAAAATAAGCATTTATCTATAACGACAGTTGATGAAAACGAAGTCTGGCACTAGAATGCGTAAAGCCGGCATAAATATGACAATAATGGTTCGCTGTAAGTCTGTGTTGAAATTTTATGCTACTCCAACAACAAATTCATCTGGATTAATCTTATCAGGCTATTGTAAATGTTTCAAAATTACACTTAGTTTTTGTAGTTGGTCAAGATTTACAACAGTTGTTGGTAAATAGTAGAAAGTCAAAATTTGTATTCCTTCAGAACGAACAATCTGGACGAAATTTATCAAGCAAAAAGCTAGATTGTGCTGATTTTCTAGGTCCTTGTTATGACTGACCGTAGTTTGTTGGAATCTCACGTGTTTTAGTTATTTTATTCAAATATTATAATAAACTAGTAACACGTAAACGTGGGTGACGGAGGCATGGTGGTTAACAATCGGCCGAGTCATTCAAAAGTTATAACACACTTAATAATTTTTCACTCATTTTTAAGAGACTTTGCTTAATTTTAAGAGAATTTATAAAGGTAAGTAGATCACTCGTATACAGTCTTTTAGAAAACGTGAAGGTACATGTACAAGGTCAAAAAATGACCGAGATAGCACGAACGGTTGTCGAGATATGATGAACTTAGGTTTCCCTAAGTCAATTTTAAGAGAATTTGCTTAATTTTTAAGGAAAGAGATGAAATACGTCAATCAGCTATATACAGCTGTTTAGAAAACGTGAAAATACATTTTATGTAAAAAAATCGCCGAAATAGCACGAACGGTTGTCGAGATGCGGTGAAAAAGCTGAAAAAATGGCAAAAATCCCTAAGTTTGAGCAACATTTGCTTAATTTTGAGTACAAAGCAATTTTCGTAGAAAAAAGTGCTCAATGAAAGGGCACTCCGCAAGAGAATATGCAACACGAAGAAAAAAATTCTAAAATCGGCCCAGGCGTTCAACCTGCAGACCTGTCTGTGACAAACAAAAAAAGAGTCACAGAGAAAATTGAAATTTTGCGTCTAGTATATTGATATATATAAAGTTAAATGTACGCCTCCGGCTGCGACTCGCCACCTTCGGTGGCTCGTCTTGCCTCCGTCAATAATGCGTTCTGATAAACTTAGAATAGAATATAATATTGCTCGAATACTGCTTCAACTCTCATCGAAAAATTGGGTTGTAAATTTTTTTGTTAGAAAGTTGGTTTATAACTTCAAAATTATTATTCTCGAATGTATTCTTATAACTTTTGAATATGACGAAGTCACTTATGGCAAGGACTGTAATTGTTTTATTGTATAATAATAAATTTCTACTTGTTGATGTAGTTGTTTCAGACAGTCGATATCAGAGCGTATCAAATATGCAAATGAAATATTACCTAAAATTATTGACTCAGCGAAGAACCCGCTTACTGGCGAACGGTATGACTGATTTTGTTTGGTAATATTTGTTATTAATTATTTCATTAATACTCGGTCACTTAATACGCAATAGTGATCTAGTATGTACACACAAAAAATGGACGCACACGGACCAAATGCTCGATTTTGAAGCAAATTTTGAGAAAATTTGCGAAATTTTTTGCTTCAGAGTAGAATTTTAATACAAATATTGATCAAATTTTATGTACTTTGGACCAATTGAAAACAAAAAAATTTGCCAAGAGGCAATAAACCGGGGGGAGTCCTAAATTTTGCCAGGGAGCATAAACCGAAAGGTAACCTGTTCTGGATCCGGCGGGAACCGAACTATGCCAGGGCCCCAACCACCGTCGCAATTTAAAGAGCCCAGTACCGTATTTCTTAAATTCATTCTTGAAATATTTGTATTTATGTTGAAATAGTTGTTTTTATGTAAACGAAGACCGTTCAAAATAGTTTTTCAATCTACCATTTGAAAAATCAAACGCCGCATCGTCCGCGATCTTACGTAATATTTATAGTCTTAGAGTGTTATATATTTTCATTTCAGTTGGTGGACGGAGTCCGAAGAGCCGTGGCAAACGCTCGGTGTGTGCATGGAGATTGCTCACGCACTCGAAGCTCCCGACACGGCCCAGTACATATCGTACATCCCGGTTCATCAAGATGGTTCGTGTAACGGACTTCAGCATTACGCGGCGCTCGGACGTGACACCGACGGAGCTGCTCAGGTCAACTTATCCCCGTCAGACTCGCCACAAGATGTTTACAGTGGAGTGGTTACGATTGTGAGTGCATAATGACGTTTGTTTTCATTTTACCAAGAGAACATTACCGTGGATTTAAACTGCAAGCGTGCTTAAATTCTGCAGCTTGGCTGCTAACATAAACTGGTTCCTCGAAAGACTGAAATTCCTGGTGGTGTACGTTTAATACTTAGGCTCCACCAATGGTGCCTACAGCTATTTGGGCTGATATCGGAGACAAGAAGCTTGTCCGTTTCATGTATAATCGGATGGTGTTTACTGTTGGCAAAAACAACAAACGATGCGGTTCGATGCTTTGGTGGGATCTCACTGGGGACTTCGAAGTTTTGGATGGGTCTAAAGCAGATGTGTGGTGGTTTGAGAATGGAGCCAACCGTTGGTTAGCTGAATTTGATATTCCTTGCTAACAATAGGCTAACACTATTATTAAAACAAGCATCCTGGCCATTGATCCGAGTATATCTTGAGAAAGTTCATCAGAGAAATCAAAGAAAAATAATTGTCAATACCTTGTTATTTGCTGAAAATTTTGCCAGAGGGCATGGGTGTTCATTTCGATTTAACCAAATTTCGATCGATTTTGATTATGCAGAATTTAATCGATTTCGATTTTGCCGCAATTAAATTTTCAAATTTAAAAAATTCGATTAAATGAATTTTCGATCGTTTTCGGTTGTGATTAAACAAAAGATCGAACGACTACGATTAAACCAAATTTCGATCGCTTGTGATTGTTTTCGATTCCACTTATTTTCGGCCGGGGAGTACCTTACCTTGCACGATGATATCGTCGTTTTTCGGCAGACATCCACCGATTGCAGGCCGTATTCAGTAACGTTACATTGGGCTGTCGGCTACCGCTAAAGCTTTCTTGGCGGTACAAATTAGGAGAGCAATCATTGGTGGCTCGTATTCCTGCTATGATTTCATTGGTAACAGACGACCTGATAGTCACCGCCTAAGAAACCTAGGGGGTTAGCTGACGTCCCCAGAGAACATTGGGGAGCAGGTTGAAATTCGACCACAACGTCGCATAACGTAAACCATAATATGAGCATGACTGAGCGTGGATATCCCTATGCATCATCTTCTTATAACCAAGTATTAAAAATAAATATTTGCACAAATTGCTTTCGAACAAGATAACGTGCAACGGTTTAAATTTGGACTAAGTCCTAAATATTGACGCAACTCGAGTGTAAAACAAAGTGCAGCGAAGACATGCACAGCAGTGTAGTCAAATATCGGATTTAATACAATGCTTTTAATAATTTAGGCTGAACAAAAGTAGTACTTTTGAGGACTTAAACGCTGTCAGAGTAGCCGTAGACAAGCTTAATAAGTGTACAACAATTGAAGATGGGAGCAGTGGTTTTGTTCGCTCACGTGGCAAGTTGCTAAATGATCAGAGAGAGAATTATTGATGGATGTCTGGAGCGGTGTAGTCTTGCTCCTGCGTGGTGTAAGTAGCTTCTGAAAAAAGTACATAATAATGGAAAATAGATACACATTTCTATAAACATTTAGCTTAGGTGGATAAATTTTGGCTTCCAGTAAGTACCAAGCAACTACTACACATACAAAGGAATTGCACAGGTTATATATTTTTATAACGATGAGTTATTGTTTTAGGCTAGAAATAACAACTGCAAAGAAAGTAGACTGTTCAAAAGCATTTTTATATTAAATTCCGATCGATATCACAGAATTATATACATTTTTCAATCTATGAAACTTTTAATGATAATCATTTTCGAATGATCGTATTTGTGCCGCGACAACCCTGCCCAACTGTTTCCAACGATAATGCGCCACTAAACTTAAAATGACCCTGCTTGGACATTCTATTTTGTTTTTTGTGTAAAAATTTTCATCATCGAACATTTTCTTGTCGGTCAGAAAATGCTACTTTTTGTTCGCGAAATGACAAAGAATTTTGTCGGATTTGTATTAACAAGGGTCTTGTTCGCGAACAGTAATTGATAAGTAATATGGTCGTCCCGTTTATCACATCACAGTTACATTAAATTTGTTCGCGAACAGAGGTGAATCCTGTTTCAACGCTATGTTGCTGAATTGTCATAACCCGAATGAAAACCTTTAAGTCTGCGCCAGCAGTGAATTGAATCGAATATCCTATTTTTGTTCCGTAACAGTGGATGCGGATTCGACATCGGGAATTGCAAAATAGGATGGTTAGCGGGGTCATTTTAACTTTAGTCGCACATGATTAACGTTTTGATTTCGTGCGCAACTTGCAATTTTTTATAATTGTTCTCAGGCAGTGTAGAATTTGTGTAGATCCCAAAAATTTCAGGTCGAAAACAAACGAGCAGCTCTTGCGCAACAGGGCAACGAAGTGGCTCAAGCACTCGACGGCTTTGTGAAAAGAAAGGTATTATTATAATATATTTTGTTGTAACAAATTGTTTTTGAACAACCCGTTTTCAAATAATTGTTGGAACGAATCGTTTTCAAATTGTGGAAATTGATTTTGGACAAATCGCATTCAAATTGTTGTACCAAATCGGTTTTGTTCATTATTTCTACTATAAAATTGTTGTTTTTGATGTTCGCTCCATTACACTGACTGACCCCGAATTTTTTATGTCACATTTTTGATGTGTAGCTCTTACTCGTGGCTGGAATTCGGTGAAATGCACTAAATATTGTTTTTTAAATATTGTTTTTGGTTTTCAATTTTGTCACGAATGCGCGTTCTTTTAGTTCAATTTTGAACAAACGCTGCATTATTTCGCATAAGAAATGAGCAGACTATTCTCTTGATAAATACGGAATTTTCTTCCAAAGTAAATTATTATGGCGTCCATGTTGGTTTTTAATTTATGTGAGATTGAGAAGTTTTTGCATGCATACAAAGGTTTTCGTTCGGCTTTTGTTTGGCGTTAGAAGCTCGCTAGTCGTAGATTTGGCATGTACAGTAGCAATGCACCTAAGAGGATCCCAGGGTTCGGGCACCATCACCTCAGACTTGCCAACAACAACTTTTTTATCAAGGACCCGTTGTTGAAAACGTCTCTGTCAAATTTAGGAATGTGTCTATGCCCTCCATTCGGTTCTCTTTGAAGCATCAGTGGTATTATATAACGTAAAATAAGACATCGGTCCCCTAAGGCGGCATCGGACTCCTAAGACAAAATCCTGGATGCGCCTCTGGTGTTCTATGTAGCTACAGTACTCGCCAAATATGACCGTCACTCTCTCGAAATGCGGCAGTTATCTGTGGCTCGTACATGTAATTCCTACAAGGTACACGGCCGAGTATCCATCGATGATTAGCAGAACCCCATTTCATAATAATTTTAAACATGACTTTTTTAGTCAGGATGTTGAATCACGTTGTTAAGGGTAGTTGAGTTCTTATTTCAACATTTTGTCCTAAATTGAACTGTGCACATACTCGTAATAAACCTTTGATTTACTGTATTAATATAATCATAAAAAATTTTCTATAAACATTACTGCGCTGCAATAGACTTGGTTCGATATTAGCATGGTTGAACTATTTTTGTCCTACGGGTACGAGCCGGCCACTGGTTGCCGATCGTATTTATAAAAATTTAACCGATCTTTATACTATTTTAGGTAATCAAACAAACTGTGATGACTATCGTATACGGTGTAACAATGTACGGTGCCCGACTCCAAATTGCACGGCAGTTGAAATATCTCGAATTTGCGACAGACAAACGCAATGCTGCCGCGGCATTACTTGCAAAACTAACCTTTGCATCGATCGGTGAGCTGTTTGAAGGTACGCGGAAAATACAGGTAAGTATGTTTTCGTTTTCTAAAAACAATGTTTTATTGTCATAATTTATAGGTACTAGTGTTTTTAAGTGAATGCATTATATACTGTCGATAAAGCCAAATTGTCGCTGAGTACATTCAGTTGTGTGGATGATCCACTAAGTTGTATTTCATTATTTAACGATAAATTATATTTAATCATTTTGGATAAAAATGCAACAACCTAAAGTTATCGATGCAATCACAATAAATTAAGTGCGCATTAAACAGAGCGGAGCCGAATGTAGAATAACCAAAATATCTCAATCCAACCATCTTCGTTTATGTTTAAAGCCAAAAGAACTTCGATAATAATTATAGTAATTTTGGTTATTTATTAAAAAAATAGAAACTAAAACGAAGTTAAACTAATAGCATAATATTCTCTTTAACACAATCAAAATATTAGCTGGGTTAATCTGAATCGAGTCATTTTTGTTTAAACGAAATTAGAATTTTTACTAATTTTATGGAAAACTCTATCTCTATATTCGTTTAGTCGAAATGTAGCAAAGGTCCAATGAAACTTAAGTGCAGCGCTGAATTCTGACTGGAACATGTATGTTTAGCAACGCGTTATATGTGTTAATTATTATTGCCATTCTAATAAATTATTGTAACACAGCTTATATTAATGTAATTACGGCAGTGCGTTGAAATGTCGGATTGCATCGGTTCGCTACAGGCTACGACAAAATAATCGTTCGAAGCTTCGATTGATCTCGATTAAACGAAATTTCGGTTGATCTTTGTCGATTCTTGTGCAGATAAATTTAAAATTTGTAAAATGTGTTTTAAAAGAATTTTGTATTGATTTCGATTTAGTTTGATCGTGATTAAACGAAATATCCATCGATTGCGATTTCGATTGTACTCTTGTTTTTGGTCGGGACTGTATATCGCTAGTCAGTTGTGGCATAGCCGTCAACGTGCATTCAAAAATTTATACGCACGCTTGTGTTGTTTTTACTCGTTCAGACTCATGCTATAGCACTGATTGGAAATCGTACAACCGTGCCTACAAATCCTAAAGCACGGTGGATATGGTTTTCAGTAATTGAATAATTTAATATCTATGTAAATCTACCGTCTGAGAAGGGAATTTTAAATCGAAAGCTTTAGTTATAACAAAACTATAACGAAAGTGAGTATAAGTGCGAAATCTTAATCTTAAGTGCTCTGAAACGAGCAAAGACGTGAGTGCCAGCACCGATTTAAAGTTTGTCTCGAGACGTCAGACCTCTGTCGTATGTCCAGTCTAGGATTTAGTGCATAATTTAGATTTATTCTTTTTGATTCCACTGGTCACGAACAAAAAAAGCGAATGTGATACGCAAAGAATGCTAGAACGTTCATTTAGAAGCGAAAGTATAGACGCAAACGAAAGTATTGCCTTGTGAACGAACGTTTGGATGTTTCAACAAAGGCCAACAACAACGTTCATGTATACTAATTTTTGATTTAGTCGTTATTTGATTCCACTGTCTGGTGACAGATTACGGGCAACTAGACGGTAATTTTTAGCACCGTTAAACACCGTAGGACTTTTCCTTCTTCGGCTATTTAGTTTATATACGGTATTATTTTAGTTTAGGTTGATAGACCAAGTTGATAAAATTTGAGTCTCCAGCAGCCGAAATTGATCATTTTGGGCGTCTGGTATTTTCTGTTGAGACGGAAACTATGCGCCATCGAAAATAATAATATTAGAAATTAATAAATTATTCGCTATGAACGTATGTAGGTTAATTTTTGTAACAGCTGTCTCATTTCTGTTCGGCTTTACAGTTTAATATTTATTTCAGTACTGGTTAACAGAATGTGCGACACACATTTCTCGCGATATTGAACAAAGCGTAACGTGGGTTACGCCGCTTGGTCTACCGATAATTCAACCGTATTTCAAGATATGCAAGGTAAGTAAGCATTGTGCTACGTGGAAATAAAAGTTTTGTACGTCTGTCTGTTGTGCGACAAATTTTACAAAAATGAATAATTACAGTAACCGCCAAAATAATCGTCGCTCTCTGGCGACGCGTTCACGACTCACACGAGACTCACTCGAGATAAATTGGTTCTAAAAATAGAAATTACTATTAATTTAAATAGTTTCGAATTTCCGAGCGAGCCACTTGCTCGCTCGAAATGCGACGTTCATTTCTGGCACGTACTGTAGTAGTTTAGTTTTAAATTATTTTTAATAAATTCAAAACTTATACGTATTTAGACATAATGTATGATGTAGTAGTTATTCAAACGAGCGTTAATAAACACCAAGCTGCTATGTATTCATTCATTGGTGGACGTTGTTGTGCCCGCAAAACTTCAATACATTTCTTGTCAAGTTGCAAAATAGCAATACTGTTGAAAAAGTTATTGGTTGCCGACTGGCCCGAACAATATGCCGATTTCCATTTGGTGGCTAAGACATTTTTTGTTGTATCTCACTCTACTATTGAATATATTTTCGATTGATAAAATACCTGGTTTTGTAGCCGTCAAAAACGACATCGTCAACAAAAATCATCGCTGTAACCATGGCGATTTTGCGCGAATATGACAGAATGGCGGTGTGCTCTTCTGTAAAATAATAATTTTGTCAGAATATGGTCTTGGTACTCTCACCGTCACGTACTCCTGGTAGTCTTTTGGGAAATTGACAACACATTCATATTTAGCAGGGAGTAACCGGAATTCCGGTTCCGGTGAAAATCGTGTTCCGGTTGCGGTTCCGGCAAAGGGCAAAAACCATACCGGAACCGGAATTCCGGTTTAAAAATTTTGTTTGAAATTTTCCACATTTTTGCTTCATCTCTGATCCAAAAATATGTAAGATATATTATACAATGATCAAGCTCCAATACAACCAAGCAAAAGAAAAGATTAACTAAGCAATTTTCCGTGTGAAACGTAAGTAGGACACATAATTTCAGTAGAAATTTTTCATAATAACCTGCAACAGTTTGTTAACAAATCAAAACCAAGTCAATGCTTGTAGCAACTATTTTACACATTCAGAAGTCTCCGGATTACGTTCGAATTAAACCAACTGGGTAACAGAGTATGGCTTACATAGAAGTGCTTAGCGTATGCTTCGCTAATATAAATTGCGCCAAGCGCAAGCCAGTGCGCTTGTAAACTTTGTAAATCAGGCGAAATTAAAGTGAAGTAACGTTATCTACAACGCAGCAAAAAACTGCTTTCTTGGCAATGAACTGGATTTATTGAAACTGTGCGAGCAGTATAACAGTTTGTCTCATTTATAGCATTATGATTGGAAAGTTATCATCATTATCATCTAACTGACGGGCACTGTTTGTCCAACGCTAGCCTAAACAGTGTCTCTTACCACTGATCAGAAAATTACTTTTTATCTATTAATTTTTCCTGAATCATATAAACCAATAATTTCAAGTTTCCTACAGAACAACATCTAACAAACGTATGTGTAGTAAAGGGAGACGAATAGGGACAGAGCGAAAGCGTTTATTCTTCGCTCTATGCGTTGTAAGCACATTCAATTTGACGTAGTATACGCAAGGGTGTATAGTAGAAGGCATTTTTTGCTCTGGGTGTCCAATAAAACGACATATTGATCGATAAATAAACATTATTAGCTTCCTCAGTCTCTTTAAAGTTTCAGAGCGGCAATAATGTCATGGCAATACATTAAGTTTAATGTAAAAGTTATTTTTAATGCATTTTAAGTCGACTACACCTTAATTTCCTCCTTCATATCTTTTACTATATATAAATTTCGAAGACCAGGTCCCGGTTCCGGATCCGGTTTAAATGGACGGTTCCGGTTGATGGTTCCGGTAAATTTCGGTTCCGGTTATTCCCTGATATTTAGCGAAAAAATCAATGTCACTACGAGCTCGCTCGAAAGCGTTCGCTCTGGAATTGAATTTTTTCTTTAATTCTTTTAAAATCTCGAGCGAGTCGCTTGTCGGACTCTTTTTCGCAACTCGCTCGCTCGAAATTTGAGGGTACAGTACTCCCCAGAAATGACCGTTGCTCCCTCGAAACGTTTATAACACTGCGCGCTCGAAAGGCGACAGTCATATTTAGCGAGTACTATGTACTCTTGGTACTTTCTTTTCGGAATAACACTAATTGTTGGTTAATATTAGTAGCATTATAATAATAAGTGTCGCTTTTACTCTTCAGCATGGCGTCATATTTATTATCACTGTCATCGTTCGGAGCTCTAGCGTCATATGTATAATATTACAGTTAATATTGTTTTTAGTTTTTTTTATTCTTATTTATACTAGGATCTTGGCGATATGCCAAGTGTATGAATTCGGAGAAATGAGAAACTGTAACGTTAACATACAGTGGAACAACTCATCACAAATATATTCCTGTTACGAAACAAAGATGTAACTCACCAAAAAATATTTATTAATCTGATGTTCAATAACGCATAGATGCAACAAAACTGATAGTCAGATATCTAATACGCACCTTACGAAGGTTAACTCTACCTCAGAACTGCTTACGAATCGTGAACAACTTATCTATGTAATCTATGTATAAGAATTTTAACAAACGCACAGCAGCACAGAAAACATAAACAGAATTTGCTACATACCGCATGACGCTCGTCCCTTTCGCACCAATTGCCTTGTCTTACCCATTGATATAACTACCTCTACACGAAGAGATACGTCTAAATACAGTGACGATTTAAAAATAGCACCCACGAAAACCCATATGAAGTTATTTTGAACCACAAATCTATTAATATACCGTTAGAAGTGGTAATGTCACGGATGCCTATATGGCGCCAGGCCCAAATTTACTCTCAAATACCAATTGACACAGGGGTGCTACATCAAATGTGTTGATTCACCAAATGTCGTTCGAATCTCTTGAGTGGTTACATAGCTATACCTCGACAAAGTTTGCTCATTTGCTAAAGTCCCCCATGCCCCATAGGAATCCGACCAAAACAATTTATATAGCCATAAATAAAGCTTCCTAGGGCACATATTTCGATATCAAAATGATTCAAATCGATTCAAGGATTGCCGAGTTATTAGCAAAAATGACCCAAAAATGGCCCATTTTAGTCATGTACCCATGGATACCCCCTTTTGACCCCCTGTGGTGCGACGTGGGTGGGTCGAAACGGAATAAAACCTCCAAAAGGCATATCTAGAGTATTTTAACTTTCATATGAGCCCTCACATGTCCATATCGGTTTACGTTGAGATAACGAAGTGTTTACAGAGAAAAAATAAACGGACGTTCATCTTTTGCACCATAGTGCGGTCTAGTCAGAATTCCTCGATTCCGCAGCTAACACTTCTCCATCTCCGAATGCAATTACAATTTTTTTCAGAAATCCGATTTCGCTGAAACCAAAGCAGATGAAGACGAAAATCGCTCAGCCCAATCGCCAAAATCGGCACCGGCTTCTGATGGCGGTCCTCAAAATACTCGGTGCGTTATCAATACGTACAGTACTCGCCAAAAATGACTGTCGGTTGCTCGAAACTCTCTGGAAACTTAAGAGAGACACACTCGAAAGAAATTGGTTCAAAAATAGAATTTGTTATTGATGTTAATTGTTCCAAATTCCGAGTTACGCAGCCACTCGCTCGCGACTTGCTGGAATTGCGATAGTCATTTCAGGCGCGTACTATAGGAAATGATTAGGAGTTTTTAATATTGAAGATTGCAAGCAGAGACGTGCAACAGTTCCTGCTACAGCATCACCGCAACTCGCTTGTAGTTGTTTGCTTGCTGTTCGAACAACGTTGTATTAACACTTCTCGCTCGCTCGCTCGAAGGCAACAGTCATGGTATGTCAAGTACATCTACAATCATAGTTAAGTGTTCAAAAATCGAACAAAGTATCGTTCGATTTTGATCATTTCCGTTTAAATGAAAATCTAATAACGTGACGAATTTCGATTGCGTCAATATAAAAAAAATTATTTAATCAAAACGTTGGTTTGCCTCTAACTTAACGAATTTCGATTGTGTTGAAATAAAAAATATTTTAGTGTTAGTTTGTCTTGAATTTAACCAATTTCTTTAAACGAAGATCCATCGATGCGTTAACGTTCGATTTCGCCAGCGTTCTATTTTATGTGCACTTAATTCTGATATTAACTGTACCCACTAAAATATAATGGAGAAATCAAAAAAGTGTTACGCTAAGTTTTCCTGAAATAATGTAAGGTATTGGTGTTAAATGATTGCGATAGGGTTTCTATGGAATTCTATTTTGTATTATCAAAATCAGATATTCTGTGCTGCGTGTAATTTCTAGTCTATATATTTCAAAATTAAGTAAATACCATAATTTCGATTGGTTTTGCTGAAACGCTTAAGAACATCAAGTCTATATATTGTTTCAAGTTTTGGTCGCAAAAAAGTAAACTGAAACATGTATTTTTTCTTGTTTATCAGTAATTTCGCACAAGCAAATTTGTGCAATAGCGTTGACGGCTCGGTCGCTCGAATGATTTTGTCAGTGGTAGATTTTAAAAATTTTTGCCTTATTTTCTTTAAACCAATAATAGGTGATATACTAGCACGTGCAGTTTCGATCCCAAAACCCCGGGGTTATTTTAGAGGGGGGATGGGGCGACCCCAAGGATCGGCTTCCCCCCCCTCCCGGCGAGCTCCCCCGCTAGACACCGACCCCTACTTTTTCACAAAAACGACCCCTTAAAATTTACGTTTTTTTTTCAAAAAATTGACCCCTTAAGGGTCACTAGAAAATTTAAAAATGGCTGAAAAAATTGTTAAATTGTAAAAACGGTAATATTTCGATTTTAAAAACCTGTACAACGTAAGTCTGAAATACGTAACAATATATACACGCATATCGTAGGCTAAACGATCAATTATATATTTTGGTCACCAAACCTAAAATATGCATGTATAATTATAGCCAAATCTGAAAAAACCAGCGCCACATATGTACGTTGGGACACCTGAAAGAAAAAAATATAATTGTATTAATTTTTATAAAATTAGTGACCCCTTAAGGGGTCATAACCCCTAGTTTCCGAAATGACCCCTTGCTACTGACCCCTTAGGGGTCAGTAAATTTTTCCGTTTACTGACCCCTATCTGGGAGGGCCTAAAATAACCCCGGAAACCGGCGGGGGTTTTTATGGATATTTCAAAAAAGAAATGGTGCATATCGCGGAATTTTGTATAGTCATGTATTAACTGTATTCAATCGCGAGCAACATTCACTGCACACGCACGCAATTGCTTACGAATGCGCAGTCATACAACCTCCTATGCATTCAACATAATAATTAAAATGTTTAATAGTCGCTATCGTTTTTGGCAATAACACTGCTTTTTTCATTTATTTGCTATTTGGTTGATCGTATGTATCTTCATTTCTAGAAGACTCCACGGCTCGAAATTGGTTAATTTTCACGATGCAGTGGAGATTTTGGTACCGCTCCACTCAGCTCAACGAGATGAGCCAAAATAATGTCATTTTATCCATAGTACGACAAAAAGTTTTTTCGGCTTCCCTCTGGTACCAGTACACGTATAATTTTATATACTGATTTCTCGAGCTGAGTCGAATGATGTCAAAACGAGCCTAATTGGTTCACAGGTTAAGGAGATTTTTCCATTTATGTGAAAACCTATGCCTAAGGGTAAGTCTTAGCTTAAGTATAAGTTTTTATAAATAAATAAAAGTATAAAAATTATATGTTTATTGAGAAAAAAATTTTGAAAATTTTGTTTACCTTTGGGAACCCAAGAATCCGTGAAAAAATTAATTTATAGACAAATATTCTGACTCATCTCGTCGAGCTGAGTCCAAAATTTTCGCTGCTGAAAATTAACCAATGTCGGGTTGGGAACGTCATCGAGGAAAGACACCATAATTGTTTTATATTTTTTTCAGGTCGGACGCTAAAAACAAACAATTATACATCATGAAGCCAAATTCATTGAAACAACGCAATGCGTTTCCGCCGAATTATGTTCATTCGCTCGATTCGTGCCACATGATTTTAACGTCGTTGTATTGTCACAGGTACAGTCACGGCCAGAAATAAGTGCAAAATAATCGATCGAAATTTCGATCGATTTCGATCAATTGCGATTTTAATCGAATTTTCGATTGATTGCAATTTCGATCGATTTCGATTTCGATCGTTTTCGATTGCACTTATTACTTGCCGCGATGGTATGTTGCAATTAAATTACTCCAGTAGTCATGTACATTATAGAACTTAAAAAGGAGGACAGCTGAGCCAGGTGCATTCGCAGGCCCGTAGTCCCCTCTCTGGCTTATACTTCAGTTTGTTGCAGATAAAAATGCTCCGATGTGTAACATACTGAATTATATTGTTTTGTTTGTTGGCATAGTATGTGCCATAAACAACACGTCTTTTCTAGCGGTAGCGGACAACGTCCATTGTTGGCGGGTAAACTGTACATATAAATGATATTATATTGGTGTTGAGCACTTGCCAGAACAGCCGCCATCCGGCTGGTAGGTAGCCGGTATAGTTCGGTCACGGCTGCACGCTGGCACGGATGGTCCTGGCATGGTCACCGGTCAATTGCGTTGGCTGGTGTACCAAATGGAAGTTGTATGCTGTGGCTGTCATATTTACGTACAATTGAATTTATGTTAATTGGCACATAAACAAATTATGGAAGTGCATACGCGGACAAACGCAGACGTAAACGGACGAAATGGCTTCTGGGCGTAGATGGACGCATTTTCGTCTGGACGCGGACGGAAGTAATTTCATCTGTACGCGGACGAGCACAATATTGTGTCGGTCTGGGTCCGTCTTTTTCGTACTTACTCTGTCCATGACTGTATAATTATTATTTATATTTTGCACTGCTGTTGCAAATCTGTGTTATGTTTCCTCACTTTTGTACTTTCCGTTTGCTCTTCATAAATACAGTTACAAGATTTTTTCGTAGCTTTAATTAATATTTCAATGTTATAACCTTAAAATTTTAAAACAAAATTTGTAGAATTTAATTCTGGTCCAGCTCTTGTACTGGTGTGGGAAAGAACTTTACAAGAATTATCACGAATGTATTATATTTAGCGACCCAAAATGAGCGAATTTTGTAATTTAACCAATTCCCAGGCCATAAAATGAGGAAACTTTTTTAATTTTGGATAAGCCCGCAGTGCTGTTTGTCGGTCAGAGACTTCTCGATTTCGATTAAACAAAATGTCTTTCGTTTTCGATTTAGGTGCCGGTTTGTAAATAAACTTGAAAATTGTAAAATTTCGATTATTTTCGATTAAACAAAATTTTGATCGATTGCGATTAAACGAAGTTTCGATCGACTGCGATTTAGGTCGATGTCGATTTTGATCGTTTTCGATTGTATTTATTTTTATCTTATCTTAGTTCGGCTGTACAATTTGTGGCAATAGCAGCGGAAATTTATGTGGATGCTATGAGTCGAATTAAGCTTAAAGATTCACTACAGTTGGACATTTAGCGCACTAAATTTGAGAAAATACTCAATTGTATAAATTCCATACCTTTATAGGAAAGAACAATCACCCATAATACTGTTTTGTCGCAATGATATGTACTGTAGTTGTGCCTTTTATTACTTGTGGCTATATACAAGCTAAAGTGGTACGCCCACGATCTAAACACGCATTCAGTACTCTTGTACGTCTTAATGAGACGAGTGATGGTCTTTATAAATAGCTGTAGTCCGTGCCAGAAATTACCTTTCGATTGGCTCGCTCGAGATTTCGAAACAATTTAAAGTAATAGTAAATTATATTTTTATAACAAATTTATTTCGAGCGATGCGCGAGCGAGTCGCGAGGGAGTGACAGTCATTTTTGTTGGATACAGTAGTGCGCCAGTGAACTTAAAATGCGCCCAGTCATAATCCTATTTTGCAAAAACCGATCGGTGACCTCAACACATTGTTATAATTTACATACTGCGGATTTGCCATCGATTTTTCGGTAATGATATTCGGTCAGATTTAGATTTCGTGTTGCAAAATTCAATTTTGTGGTCGAACTAAAATATTCCTTTTGTTAATTCGTAGCAAAATGGTTAAATAACACGCCGAAAGCGTAACGTAGCGATAGTCGATGTTCTTAAAATCCACCGACCTAGTTAGCTTCATGTTCTAAAACAGTATATTCTTTCGTAGAGGTGGTAAATCATGCCTGTTCGTGAACCGCTGTTATCTCCTTTCGCAAAATAGTTCGCGAACAGTAATATTCAACATCACTAATATAGAACATTTTGATTTTAATACCAACGATTTATAACAAATTCTTGAATTTAATATTAATATATTTTCTAGACCAACATATGTGTTCGCGAAAACTGTCAAAATATGATGAGT
Source organism: Trileptium ribeirensis (assembly GCA_030248225.1). NCBI lineage: Eukaryota > Metazoa > Nematoda > Enoplea > Enoplida > Thoracostomopsidae > Trileptium > Trileptium ribeirensis. Next base: position 33,204 of record JASANE010012497.1, read on the forward strand.
ATGTTAAACTGTTCTTAACCAAAAAGGGATGTGATAAGTAATTACATCCTGGTAACTTACGCACAAAGAAGTGTTCGCGAACAACAAAACATGCTCTTCTGTTCGCGAACAGTTACGTTTAATATTTTTCTAATTAAATCAAATCTCGCATAATGCATTCATGGTTGCGAACAACATAACAAGGTTCACGAACAGTGGCGTGTTGCATTATTCTAATATTAAATTGAATTAAATACCGCACTCGCATCTCTCATTCATGTTCGCGAACAACAATCGATATGCGCTGTGCAACCTAATTTGCGTCATTCTCCGCTAACAAAATTTGAGGTCGGGTGCTTTACTGTTCTCGAATGACAAGTCTCAAGTTAAAATTTTGTAAAAGTATGTTCAACAACAGCTTAACAGTTTCATTAAAATGTGCGATAACATTATTCATACGGTTTGAAACTCGTGACACAAAATGTTTTTTAAACCGTTTGAAGATGGATATGAGATCCACAAAAATGTTTTATAACCGATTTTTTTGGGTTTGACAAAAGATCATTGTTGCTGGGCGCATACAAAATTTAGTCTCGCATAGTACGATTCACCATTTCCAATTCAGATTTTTTCATTTTTTCAAATAACAAATAAAGTCCAATTTAGACAGTGGTTGGGAACTCGTATGTAGTTGATCTACGCGTTTAGTATATTTTTACATAATGTATTTTAAAGTATAACATTCATGTCGCATTCGAACAAAGTCTTATTCAGTATCTTATGTTACCGTTTAACGTAAAGATTTTATACAAAAGTGTAATTTACAGCCGTTTCGAAACAACAAGTAGTCTGAAACCAACAACCAGTAGAGGATTATGTCGGGATTGGCGTTTCCCTGAACTTGAGCCAACACTTTCAATCATCGGTTTTCAAATACAAAGGAAAAACTGTTCACAGAGTCTGTTTCAAAAATCACTTTGAAAAAAACGAAACAACAAATAGTGTGAAACCAACAACCAGTAGAGGATTATGTTGGGATTGGCGTTTCCCTGAACTTGAGCCAACGCTTTCAATCATCGGTTTTCAAACACAAAGGAAAAACTGTTCACAGAGTCTGACAATGTTTCAAAAATCACTTTGAAAAAACGAAACAACAAATAGTGTGAAACCAACAACCAGTAGAGGATTATGTTGGGATTGGCGTTTCCCTGAACTTGAGCCAACACTTTCAATCATCGGTTTTCAAATACAAAGGAAAAACTGTTCACAGAGTCTGACAATGTTTCAAAAATCACTTTGAAAAAAACGAAACAACAAATAGTGTGAAACCAACAACCAGTAGAGGATTATGTCGGGATTGGCGTTTCCCTGAACTTGAGCCAACACTTTCAATCATCGCTTTTCAAATACAAAGGAAAAACTGTTCACAAAGTCTGACAATGTTTCAAAAATCACTTTCAAAAAATATTTGGGAAATGCATTTTATATGTAGTAGTTATGTATTGATTGTATTAGCAAAAAGGCGTATAGTGAACATGAGATTACACAACAATCGTTGACTGTTTAGTTGTTCATTCCATATTCGCTCGAGGTTTAAATACTATCTTCGTTTCAGGTATTTTAAATTTTGTTCTAAGCTCACTATTTAAAATAATTAGGAACTGCTCAAATTTGGTTTGTTGCTCGATTGCGAATACGCAAACTGAGTGCTGTACAGTACTCGCCAGAAATGAGTGTTGTTCGTTCGATGTTCGCTCGAAGTTCGTTCGATGTTTGTTCGATAAATTCAAAATTTTGTTCGAAATGTGTTCGAATTTTGTTCGAGACGTGTTCGAAATTTTGGCGCACTTTCTTAAATTTGTTCGAAAGCTGTTCGAACTTTGTTCGAAAAGTGTTCGAGAATAAATAAATTTTGTTCGATTTCTGTTCGATGTTCGTTCGTTCGAAATGTGACACTCATTTCTGGCGAGTACTGTATATACGTACTATAGCAGCTATGTAGTACTCCTCAAGCATGAGCGCTGTTCGTTCGATGTTCGCTTGACGTTCTTTCAAAAGATTTTAGATTTTGGTCAAAAATATTTGAATTTTGTTCGATATTGTTTCAAATTTTTTGTGCTGTATTTAATTGTTCGCAAGCTGTTCTATAACATCGTTCGAGACTTATTCGCGGATTGGTAAATTTTTTCGATCTGTGTACAATGCTATGTAGTTCTTTAGAAACGTGATAATCATAATCGTACTACGTCTTAAAATAACTTCAATACAACAATATTGCAGCAACTCGCAAAGTGAGGGAAAACAGAGTGAGTGTGGCTGCTCTGCGCTGATTGACCATTTTGTCGGTCCAAATTCAGGTCCCTAATCACGCTATAAGTTCCATTACTACAATTATGTGCTTATGCACGGGCAATGTACTTCAATGACAACACTATGGTCATATCAAATCAGAACTCTTTATTTCTATTGCCAGCGACCAAAAAGGCAAAAACATTTGAAATTTATAAATGACAAATTTTAAGAAGAATTATTATTTGAATAGTTATTCTAACGTAGTAGGGCCCCTAGGACCTCATTTCATGCATACCAAGCAAGTACAATTACTTTTATCGTATTTCGATCTCAAAACCTATAGACATGCTAGAATGACCTTACATACATACATACATCTACATGTGGTGAAATTAGAGTATTTTGTGCCAAAATTTACCTAATTTTGCTGCAGGACCTTCCCGCGGAGTTAAACAATAAAACCAGCTTTTTGGCGGATTAAGCAACCCTGTAACCTTATAGTTCAGCCTCAGTAAGCAAAAAAAATTCTATGTAAAAATTTTGAAATTTTCACTCTTTGTGGGTACTTTTTTTAAACTTTGGCTTATTACTCCAGAAACGGCAGCTCCGACAAAAATGGACAACGGCATAGTTGTACTCGATGAGAGGATTTTGATGGTGGTCTCCGTTTTTTTATTGCCTAGCATCCATCTCGAGATAGTCGCGATAAATAAATTCCCGGGTGGCCAAGTTTCCGAACATATGACCCTTGATCCCTTTGAGCGCATTTTGACTCGGAAGACATGGTCGGCGAATTTAGCGTCTAATAAAAATGCACAGATAGACTGACTTTGTAATAAAATAAAAATGTGTGAAGAGCTATCCATTGGATGATGAGAATGTATGCTCTCCAGAGCGAACAAAAAAGAAATGTTCACAATTTTTGCCTATAGCAAATCTATTATATATCGAAAGTCCGGTGGCTTCACTCGCTGCGTTCCCGTTAGCGCGACTATCACGATGTTTTTCTGCTATACGTATCTGACAGTATTTCCATTTTTTCAGGGATGGTCTCACGTTTGCTTCAGTGCATGACTGCTTCTGGACTCACGCTTACACCGTTGCTCAGATGAACAGGGTCGGTGAGCCTAAATTATCTAACTGTATTTGTTGCTCGGACAGCAAGGTTAAAGCAAAGCCACTGTGGCTAGTCCACACATTTGTTGAACAAATTATCTGAGGCTCCGAATTTTTATGTGTCTTAAGCTAAGCCAGGAAAGACATTAATCCACCAATTACAGTAAGTTCATTGAAGATAAAATTATGGTTATTTTCAGAAATTTTTTTGATTGTTCTCCAAATTTATCAAAGAAGACGGAAACATTTCACATTTACAAAAAATAATTTGTGCGAAATATTAGAATGTGTTGGAGCCGATCTTCACGTTTTGAAACGTTATGGTTGTCAGATTAAATAGCATTATGCAGTTATATACTGCCGGATAACCTGATCCTACGGTTACAATGTGCCTTCATAGTGATCATAAGTCTTCACTTATTAATGCTTGTTTGCCACAACTTTCATAACGTGTGAGATCCGGGGTTTTAGCAACTGGGTATTGTAAGATAACGGAAATACTGTTGACAGTGTTTGATAGCTTGCCGTCATCCAGTGTGTGCTCGCCCAATGCCACGGTGGCTTGTGTTTGCCACTATCTTTGCGATCATACTGTATTTCCTCCTGAGAACGTGTTCGAAATGTCGCAGTCGTTGAGTTTTACCAATTCACGTACAGTATCTACTCGTCACAATAATTTTATTATCGACTGTCGCTTTATGATCCAGCGGGCAGCCACCGAATAACGAGCAAATTTAAAATTTGAAAGTTAAATTTTATTTCCTACGAGAACATTGCGAGCGAGCAACAAGCCTTCACAATTACCACCAGCGGTGAATTATTGTGGCGATTACTATTGTTGTTTATCATTATTCAACTGCTCCGAACTTGTAATCATACGTGAAATGTATAAAAAGTTGGTTATTTTTTAGTGTCAAAATTGAGAATTTTCTTACCCCAGCCGCCCTTGATTTTTGGTTCGTATAGCTAGGAAACAGATGCGTTGACACTAAAGTGCCATCTGGCAATACTAATACAAAGTTGCATAATGTGTCAAAGGTTCGTTGGCTCGGGCAGTAGATGGTTCTGCGGCGGAAGAGGTTTTCGGAAATGTGAAGAGGTCCATTTTCATCAAAATTATTTTCGCTAATTTGTGGCAATTTTTGCCGAATTTTCCACGACTTTGTCAATTCTCTCACGCGGTGAGGGTCCGATACTCATACCGATAGCCTCTACACCCCCTTGTACACCTGTGGTATAGAGCCTTGGCGAGGTGGCGCAGAGCCTCAGGGGGTAAATATGGCTTAGCAGTTGCGACATTAAGGAATAACTCCTTACCCATCTATGAACACTTATGGATACGTGATGGTAACGCAAAAGTATGGTATGTAGTTCTAAAGTGAGAAAATTCTGCTCATAAGTCTCATTTTTTCCTATTTCTTAGCGGTAGCATTTTTAGTACTAGCTATAAAATTGATTGGTTTTCGATCGCAGCTTTCTCTTGGTCAATTTTTGTAAGACTGCTTTGACATTTTTAAATATTTCTTTATTACTGGCTCCCCGATTGACCTCACTTTCGGAATTGAACCTATAGGCGACCTCGAAAATGCCAAATGATCAAATCCTGGTATTAAGATTTTTGGCAGACGGCGGAAATTGGATAATAATTTATTTGACGTCAAAATAAACAAATTTGCAGTGCAGTGCTGTTTAGAATGTGGTACAAAGCTATTTTTGCAGATGTAGAAGACCGGATAAGCTTTTATCCGCACTCCATCTGTATTTGGGTCATCCTGCCCCTTCCTCGGGTTCAGTTGGGAGAAGCCCATGACGTTTTAGTAGCTTCGCTGTAATCCCTGGTCACAAGACATTATTTGTACTAAGTACTGGTCAGAATCAACTGGCAGCGTACACTACAGCTCTGCTGAATAGTTTTAATATAATTTTGTAGATTTGTCGCGAGCAATTTATTGCACTTCATAAACTGCCGCTGCTTCAAGATTTAAGTCGTCATCTAGTCGCTTCCTTTGTGGACTGCTGGAAAAACGGTGGCACGCCCGGAAATCCTGCTGTGCGCTGTATGCCATCGTCGTTTACCGACGGTGCTTTCACCGGTGCCGCGCCTGAAGACCAAAAAGACAGTGTTCCAGTAGACGTGGACTTAAAAACCAACGATGTCTCAGCTAAGCCTGACGGTGCTAACGAACAACAAACTCAGTTCGGCGCAAAACGAATCTTGCCAGCAGGTTTTGCTGAAAATCAGGACACAATACGGCGAAAACTTAGCGCTGTTCCACGAAAAGGCACGTTTGACATCGAGTGTGTAGCGAAATCGACTTACTTCTTCAGCTGATATTAGTTCCGACAACAATATCTGGTGCGACGTGAAGGGTGTTTCATACCGTGGTAACCTTCGAAGAAGCCGGCTGGAACTCATGGGACTACCTTATTTGGGGTTTGAATGGATTTCGCAGTGTCGGCCGGTAATGATTTTATGAACGGGATCGAATAGGCGTGACGTTTTTCTGGCGAAAAATCTCTTTACCAACAAGCTTTGTAACGTTGTGGGTTATTCATTAAACACTTCGAGCGATGACTGTATCCTTCTTACGATTTACAACATACTGAATATATCGTCGCCTTTTAATTACAGCTGGCGGGAGCGCTGAATACTATTCAGAAATGGGGGATTACAGGGATGCACCTTTTGCGATGCTCTGACAGCGGGTGTTAAAAATACAGTAGTTTTAATTCTCAGCATGTGGAAGATGAAGCATGGCATGCAGAGCATAGTGAGAACGTTTATTACTGTTGGGTTGGAAACCCTAGGTCACATCAAAGCTTCGTGACCGTGGCTAGAAGCCCACATTAGTGTCTTTGTATTGGGCTCAGCCAGTTATTGCGAAAGCACTTTAAAATCCAACCATCACGACTACTATTTATAATTTCGAATATTGTTTATTTTATACTCTAATTTATATAAGCTAGCTCCAAATATTTTTTAAACTGCGTTTTTTAACCCAACGGTCACGGCGTAGCATCTAGTATCAGTGAACTAAACCTATTATGCACATATGCATTAGTTTGTACAGTACAGCCACGGTCAGAGATAAATGCAAAATAATCGATCGATTTTGATTTAACGAAATTTCGATCGATTGCGATTAAACAAATTTTCGATCGATTGCGATTTCGATCGTTTTCGATTGCACTTATTTCTGGCCGCGACTGTACTTTCTGGCGTACTATATACAGCACGTGCCAGAAATGACGCATTTTGAGCGAGCGCGTGCCTCGCTCGAGATTTGGAAACTGTTTAAATTTATAATATAATTTTAGAACAAATTATTTCGAACGAGCGACCGTCATTTTTATGGCGGGTACTGTGTGTGTATAAACCATAGGTGCGGAAGGTGGGGTATCGCCTCCTTAAGGCTGTAAACCCACCGCGCGCACAACACCGAAGACGACGGAACATTTTGGAATATTAGGCTAAATGGAAAAAAAATATGGGGAAAATTAGCACAATTTGGAGAAATTTTTGGGAACAGGACGTACAATTTTTGGAAACTTAGAAAAGATCTTTACAAATTGCACAAAATGGGAAAAAATTTTAGCTAAAGAAAGTTAATTCGCAAAAACTACGGCAAATAAAATTTTGTAATTATTTCCACAATTTACGCTTCCCCCTGAGCGGACATGCCTCGCGATATTGTAAACCATTTGTATGCAATTTATAATTTATCAGTAATATGTTTAGCTATTAAGACGTGCGCATACACTTAAATGTCAATACCGCTGTAACTCGATGAAAGCTATTTTCTTTAATTTATAATTCTTTAAATAAATAATAATTTAATTTTATTAAATTTACAATTCTTTATAATTTATGTAAAATAAAGTTCAGTTCACCCGGACAGCTCCAACACTATCTAACAAAATTTCGATCTATTGCGATTATCGGTTTCTATTTCATTTTTGGCCGAGACTGAATGTACGTAATTGAAACGGTGTGAGTGGAGTTTGCACTGAGGGCGCTAGGTGAAAAATCTTGTAGATTTCTTTGTTTGGTTATCGCTGTCATTCATAACGTGTTTTCGGTTAGACGGATTTCGACAAACTTTTGTACGAAAAGTCATGACGTGCGATTTCGTTGAACCCGAACAGCTCCGACGCCATCTTCCGGGTCAAAATGGCAAAAACAGATTTTTAAACAGTTTTTGCCAAAGCTGACCATACGGGCAACACTGAGACAACGTAAAGAATTACCTGATGGAGATCTACAACTTTTTTTGTGGATCACTGTCTGGGTACTTTGCCAGAAATAGTGATCTTTCAAATTTCGCCATGTTATTGCTTGTTTTTACCTTAACGAGTACCTATTAAGTTACCAAGCATGCTGAATACGTGGTTTTACTCTCTAGAGTACAACATGACTATTATTGTAACATTAACGGGATTTCAAGGGTTTTATGATCCGCAATTCCGACTTCCAAAATGTGCGTTTTCATTTGTGTTTTGTATATATTCATTCGTGCTGGGCATGAAGAATAGTCTGCATGGCTATAAGTACTTATGATAGCTGAATATAATGATTTGGTTATCCAGAGTTAAGCGTGCATATTTCATGCCTGTTCATGACTTTTCAGTGTCAGTGTGTTTAGGGTTAATAAACCCGATTTGCAAATTATAGCCTGTCTTTTGTTGTTTGCTACGTATTACGTTGAGGTCATCAAGAATTTTCGACAGGCTGAATGCGATAGTTTGGTTATCTAGAGTTCAACACGAGTACCAGGTCCTTCCAGATACTTTCATTCGGTTTATAGGGTCAATGAACCCGATTTCTAGAAAATGGTCAACTGTAACTTGGTACATGGCATTAAAAATAGTTTATATAAAGGGTTTACAGTATATATATGCTGAAAACAATGATGTTGTATAGATTCCAGCATACATATTTCATGGGTTTAGGGTCAGGGAACCGGATTTCCAAGATAAAGCCTATCTTCTTTTGTTTTGTTAAGATTTGCGGGTAGTGTAAAGCCTCAAACACAGCCTGTTGCAATGATTAAACAAAATGATGAATCAAGAACTTAGAACTGCAACCACGCTCTCTCCATTTCACCCTCATTTGGGAAATACTAGTCTACTTTCATTGACGTCGCTGCTTGCCTTGCTGTTGAAGCAAAACTTAATATTTATCACCACTTGACCGCTGTGACAAAACTAAACTTTAATTCTTGAATTCATCATATGGTATCAGAGTATATATTTAAATGTCATTAAAACAAAGACTGGCTGTGCTTAAGAATTTTATTAATATCGTTTAGCGATGCGGACCGGACTGGTCCGGTAACTGTTGCCGGTCCGATCCGGCTTCAATAGTGGTCCAGTCCGGTGCGCTCTGGTCCAGTACCGAATATAAAAATTCTTAGATTATTTTTAGCGATGCGGACCGGACTGGTCGGGTAACTGTTGCCGGTCCGATCCGGCTTCAATAGTGGTCCAGTCCGGTGCGCTCTGGTCCAGTACCGAATATAAAAATTCTTAGATTATTTTTAGCGATGCGGACCGGACTGGTCCGGTAACTGTTGCCGGTCCGATCCGGCTTCAATAGTGGTCCAGTCCGGTGCGCTCTGGTCCAGTACCGAATATAAAAATTCTTAGATTATTTTTAGCGATGCGGACCGGACTGGTCCGGTAACTGTTGCCGGTCCGATCCGGCTTCAATAGTGGTCCAGTCCGGTGTGCTCTGGTCCAGTACCGAATATAAAAATTCTTAGATTATTTTTAGCGATGCGGACCGGACTGGTCGGGTAACTGTTGCCGGTCCGATCCGGCTTCAATAGTGGTCCAGTCCGGTGCGCTCTGGTCCAGTACCGAATATAAAAATTCTTAGATTATTTTTAGCGATGCGGACCGGACTGGTCGGGTAACTGTTGCCGGTCCGATCCGGCTTCAATAGTGGTCCAGTCCGGTGCGCTCTGGTCCAGTACCGAATATAAAAATTCTTAGATTATTTTTAGCGATGCGGACCGGACTGGTCCGGTAACTGTTGCCGGTCCGATCCGGCTTCAATAGTGGTCCAGTCCGGTGCGCTCTGGTCCAGTATCGAATATAAAAATTCTTAGATTATTTTAGCGATGCGGACCGGACTGGTCGGGTAACTGTTGCCGGTCCGATCCGGCTTCAATAGTGGTCCAGCCCGGTGCGCTCTGGTCCAGTACCGAATATAAAAATTCTTAGATTATTTTTTCCAAGATCACCAGAACCCAAATATTTGGGAAAATAATCCTGAAATTTAATTAATCCTTAAATTTACAGATACTGAATTGGCGTCGTGACAAGTTGTTCTACTTCTTTAGTGTACATGATAGCACTATCGAGTCGTATATCAAACAGAGCACTAGCTACTCGAATTTGATTTTGCCCAAATTAATACTCAGAATTGTTCCTGAGTAATATTTGCATCTATTTTTGCTATTCTAGACTAGTTTTAATCGGTGGCTGGATTGCTACCCACAGCAAAATTCTATTTTAACCGAGCTATATTTTAGTTTAACTATCATAACAGATAAAGTATTTTCCTATCGTTAAACTGTCTAACTTGTCCATACAGTTTCTACTGGTCCAGAGATATCACGTTGGTGTTATAAGCTATATCGAGAAAGCGTGTCTGCAGGTTTGCATTAAACCATTACATCAAGGCGTTATTCGTTTCTTTTGGGTAAGAGATTCTATATTACCGTCAATATAGGCCAGCCCCAGTATGTGGGCTTGTAGCATTGCACATCAGCTGTCATAGCATAATAACACCATGAAGTTGAAGCATAAAAAATAAAAGCATCAATAATGTATCGTGAGTCATCATAAGTTGAAGCGTTAACATATTTTTGACGGTGACAAGGGAGTTTAATGCAAAATATCAATTTAGTGTGCGGTCCGGCTAAGCACGAGCGGTCCGATTCGGACCGGATGTCCGGCCTTGCTGGACCGGTCCGATCCGCAACCTCATCGATCCGGTCCGCGGTAGCAGCTGCTCAGTCTGGTCCGACCCCGGACTACGGACCGGACCGCCAATTGGCGGTACGGTCCGCGTCACAAATATCGCTACATAATTGGTCATAAAGAAGGTAGGTCAAAATACTATTTTGTCGCGAGCATATACAGATATATTTGTGCCTTTTACTACTTCTGGCTGTATCGAAGATAAACGTACGACGCCGGAGGTCTAAGCGAACTTCCATTAGTTTTTGAATTTCCGTTTGTGGCTGCCAGTCTGTGTGTGGCCGTCGTTATTAGATATTAGATTTCACTTTGTATTCAATTTTCGTTTTTTTTGTTTTTCAAATAATTATCCAGTTTTTACGGTAGTTGTGCCGACCAAGACGCTTCTGTGTAATGGACCACTAGAAATATTTAAAAGTTGCTTGTGAAGGTAATATTACGAAATTTTAGGCTTGTGTATATATATTAAGTAAAAAACATTAAATTATATAATTAATAATAACTCGAGAACATTATATATATCAAATACAGTGTATATGTATGTACATGTATATGTGTAAAAGTTAGCTAACTTAGGATTTTCTGAATATATATAGCTGTAGTAAACTCTTGGGTAATCGAGATGCTTCCTAGGACTTGGGCAATCCCTTCACGATTAACAATTGCAGCAGAAAGCAATGCCACACTGTTGATGGGACATAGAATAGATCCTGTGTACTCAAACTCCCTAATTTTGCACACACTATCATGAACAAAATGAGAGACTAGCGAAGTGTTGCACTCAGTGAATTAATTCTTTGTTTACGTGGACGGCGATTCCGGGGGTTGCATCCTCCCTCCAGAAATAAGATCGACAGAAAAATTATGCTCATCCCCCCACTATTTTTAGGGATCGCCCCCTGTTTGTTTATCGTCGCGATTAACCCCACTTTGTCAAGAATAATCACTTTGTATTATGCGCATTAATTTTTGAAAGCCAACATGATAGTTTAATGTATCGAAAAATCAGATGAAGATTATAGATGAAAGCCATGATATTATATGTGCGTTCCTTATCCAATTGTACCTGCAAAATGAAAATGAAGGATTTATTGTGATTGCCCGAAATTTACTTATCATATGCATAAAATGTGTGTGGAACCATAACTTTTCGAAAAATCAGATGGAGATTATAGATTAAACCCATGATATTAGATGTATGTTCCGTATCCAATTGTACCTGCAAAATGAAAATGAAGGATTTATTGCGATTGCCCGAAATTTACTTATCGTATGTATAAAATATGTGTGGAACCATAACTTTTCGAAGAACTGTGAAATTTATTCAGACAAGACTTCCGGTGTCCAATCCCACGTATTTTACTTATCTATATGATATTTATTCTCTCAAAATATTTTCCATGAAAATTAAGATAAGTATTGTTTGATTTTTGCACTAGTAAAGATATTTTTTTGAAATTCAAAGAAATATTATATATTTTAAATTTTATATAATTGTTTTCCAACATTTATATAAGGTTTAAATTTCAATAAAATTTCAAAGAATACTTCTTTGAATGTTACAAGAACACCTCGTGTTGCAAACAATTTTGAATCATTCTCTTAAATTTTATGGAAAGTATTTTATGCTTGAATTTATCTATAATTCTTTGTCAGGTATTTTTTGAAAAATTCCATTCCAAACAATAGCAATCCAGCTGTTGTTCCTGCTGCTAAAAACCAAAACGCTGCATTCATCTGTTTGATTCCAAGTGCCATTTCATCTTTATCCAATGTGTTCGCCGACATTTCGCCCTCGGCAAACGAAATTGCTCCACACAGTTGATTACTAGAGTTTGTGGTGTACCATTGAAGCCAGTTGAAGAATGCGTCGACAAGAACGTGACGTTGATACCAATTTAAGCGCAACGAGTAGCCTTTTCCAAAATAGAAACTATGCATTTCCGTAAATATTTCACCGGGTTCTGGTTCGATGGCCAACAGTTCTGCGCAGTATTGTTGTTTAATAATTATTTGATCGCTCTCATCG
>JASANE010012498.1:0-35355 GCA_030248225.1 Trileptium ribeirensis
GGAAGTCAAGATAAACGCTATCGACCCAATCGTCATTATTAAACAGTTTATTTCTGCAATACCATATAGGTCAGGAGCTGAAGTTCACAAGACAAACCAGGCAAAAAGCCGAACTGTGTCGCGTTTATTATACTTCCACCTCAAGTGTAGTTAGAACTGCCGCTATAACGGACTCCATTACTTTTCCGATAACGATGTGGAGCTAATAGGGCGGAAATTTCCCGAATCGTGAAAAAAGCCGTTTTTGTGCAAGGAATGACATTATTGCTTCCACTCCGTCGGAACAAAACCTTCCGATAAGCAAGCTGTAAAAAAGACGACAACACCGGGTAAAGGATACTGCCGCACTCCTTGAGAACTACAGGCGGAACACCATCAGGACCGGGAGAAGAGAACCTTTTGTTTTTCGAACGGCAGCACGAACCTTTAAAGGTGAGAAGATGACCGAGGTTTTAGAAGCAAGTATAACAGTGGCGGGAATTGGCACGGAATGCTGTTCATGACGGTATACGGATGTAAAGAAACACACTAATTCGTCAGCACACTCCGCATCGGTTGCTGTAAAGGAGCCATTTCCTCTATGTAAGGGTCCTACTCTGGGCTTTGACTTTGACATTTTGTTCACGTAAGACCAGAAAGATTTAGAATCCGAATTTATATTATCTGCCAATTTCGCTTTAAAACGAGATATCGAGCGACGAGATTCAGCTGAAGCTCCTTTCAGATGCAATTTTGTATGACTCATAGTCTGTTTGACTGCCCGAACGTTGGAATTTTCGCAGCTTCGTACGCTGGTTTCGAAGGGTTCGAAAAGATTTCTCGTCGTCCCACGGAGGATTCCAACTATTCAATGTAGGTTGATAGGGGACGAATGCTTGAATGCAATGATGAGTGCTAGAGTTTATTACTTCCCACATAGCCTTAGCTGATCTCAAATGTTTAAAATCATTTAATAGAACCGACAATGTGGAACGGAAGGAACGCCAATTTATCCTGGAAAAACAGCGTTTCTCTGATGGAGATAATGGAGTTTCGAAGTTTAGGCAACACACAAACATTACCCCGAAGTGATCGCTAATCCCTAAGACAGCTACAGGCTCAATTTCTGATACTATATTGGGTTCGTTGGAAAAACTAAATCCAGTGTGTTGTACCCGCGCGTAGGAAAGAATACAAATTGATGTAAACCACCATCATGGACTGCTTCCATGAAATTATCACTGTTTTGGGGCCACTGATAGTTTATCCAGTCAACATTTTTGAAGTTAAAATCGTCCATCACTATTAAGTTATGATCGCCCAAAGTCGGCAATAAGCGTAAAGCGTTCCACAAGGAGGTGTTTTGCTCAACAGAGTTTGATTCAGCCTTTAATACTTCACCCTGTAATCCAAACATATGTAATATATATTATACAATGATCAAGCTCCAATACAACCAAACAAAAGAAAAGATTAACTGACCAATTTGCCGTGTGAAACGTAAGTAGGGCACATAATTTGAGCAAGAATTTTTCATAATAACCTGCAGGAGTTTGTTAAATCAAAGCCAGGTCGATGCTTGTAGCAGCTATTTTACACGTCCAGAAGTCTGTTGGATACGTTTTAATTAAACCGCTCCAACTCGGTAACAGAGTATGGCTTATGCAGAAGTACTTAGGGTATGCTTGGCTAACATAGATTGCGTCAGGCACCCGCCAGTGCGCTTGTAAACTTGGTAAATCAGTTTAACTTGAAGTAAACTGACGTTATCTGCAACGCAGCTAGAAACTGCTTTCTTGGCAATGAACTGTATTTATTGAAACTGTGCGAGCAGCATCACAGTGTGTCTCATTTATAGCATTCTGATTAGAAAGTTATCATCATTATGATCTAACTGACGGGCACTCTTTGTCCAACGCTAGCCTAAACAGTGTCTCAGACCACTGATCAGAACATTACCTTCTATCTATTATTTTCTCTTAGAATCATATAAACCAATAATTTTAAGTTTCCTACAGAATAACATGCAACAAACGTATGTGTAGTAAAGGGAGGCGACTGGAGACAGAGCGAAAGTGTGTATTCTACGCTCCAAGCTGTGTAAGCATATTCGATTTGATGCAGTATATGCAATGGTGTATAGTGGAAGGTATTTTTTGCTTTGGGTGTCCAAAAATCGACATATCTGATCGATAAATAAACATTATTAGCTTCCTCACTCTCAGTTCAAATATGATCGTTTTTGGACATTCAGAGCAAAAAATGTCTTCCACTATACACCATTGCGTATACTGCGTCAAATTGAATGTACTTACAAAGCTTGAAGCGTAGAATACACACTTTCGCTCTGTCTCCAGTCGCCTTCCTTTACTGCACATACGTTTGTTGTATGTTCTGTAGGAAACTTAAAATTATTGGTTTATATATGATTCTAAGGGAAAATGAAAGATAGAAGGTAATTTTCTGATCAGTGGTCAGAGACACTGTTTAGGCTAGCGTTGGACAAACAGTACCCGTCATTTAGATCATAATGATAATAACTTTCTAATCAGAATGCTACAAATGAGACACACTGTGATGCTGCTCGCACAGTTTCAACAAATACAGTTCATTGCCAAGAAATCAGTTTCTGCTGCGTTGCAGATAACGTTAGTTTATTTGAATTTGGACTGATTTACCAGGTTTTCAAGCGCGCTGGCGGGTGCTTGACGCAATTTATGTTAGCCAAGCATACCCTAAGTACTTCTGCGTAAGCCATACTCTGTTACCGAGTTGGACCGGTTTAATTCAAACGTATCCCACAGACTTCTGGATGTGTAAAAAAGCTGCTACAAGCATCGACCTGGCTTTGATTTAACAAACTCCTGCAGGCTATTATGAAAAATTCTTGCTCAAATTATGTGCCCTACTTACGTTTCACACGGCAAATTGGTCAGTTAATCTTTTCTTTTGTTTGGTTGTATTGGAGCTTGATCATTGTATAATATATATTACATATGTTTGGATTACAGGGTGAAGTAAAAAACGTGGAAAATTTCAAACAAAAATTTTAAACCGGGATTCCGGTTCCGGTATGGTTTTTGCCCTTTGCCGGAACCGCAACCGGAACACGATTTTCGCCGGAACCGGAATTCCGGTTACTCCCTGATATATATATATATATACATGAAATAAATGAAGCTTAACTTGTAGTGATATATGTAGTGACATTATTATAAGGTGTGCGTTATGGCACCCAAGCGGTTGCCAAAAGCAAAACAGTCAGATAGGGCTGGCAGTAGAAACGCTCCTGAAGCGTCCACTCGTAAGTCCTGGGCGTCCGCGTCCTGGAAAATCCTGGAAATTGGCTCTGCATCCTGGAAAATCCTGGAAATTGAAAGGGCCGTAGTGTAAAAAGAGGCAAATCCTGGAAATTCGTAAACATTTTTCAACAAAATTTGTATTTTTTAAAAAAATTGTTAAACTTTTGTTTTTTCTTTCAGATTTTCCCACACCAGCGCCAGGAGCCATACTTTTATATATTATTTATCATCGCCTCTGAATCATTAATTAATAATTCTCAGAATATATATAGGCTCTTGAACCACAACATTGTTTCTTTGTTTGTAGTTACTGGTTTCAGATTTCATTTGATTCAGTTATTACAGATTAACTGTGTTGGGGTTCCAGAATATATCTATATATTCTGAATTTTATTTGTGCTTCAGACGTACTGATAAGTAATAATATAAGTATATATGCCGAAATTGACATGCAAATTCCTTGAATCCTGGTTGGATGCAAATCGTAATTTTTTCTTATGGGGAAAAGGTATGACGCAGGGTGTCCGCGACCAATGATGTCCAAAAACAAGTATATACTCTAAATGAAAAAAGAGTCGTTACAAAGCTTAAAAATTCATCCCTTCATCAATATTGTTGCATTTAGAAATCCTGGAAATTCGCTCAAAAAATCCTGGAGAATCCAGGAAATTCATGACCGGAAATGCGCGGACACCCTGTAAGTCATCATTCTACTTTACCCAAGAAGTGTTCTCTTAAACCTATCGAACCTGTCACCATGAATAGCGAATCAGATCGTTCGGATAACAGTGTTGAGAATGGTGATTCTCCACTGTGGGGAATGTGCTCAGGCGAGATCCGGGATGAAGTGTGCGTCATGCACTGCGATCGCTGCAATCTTTGGTACTGCATCGCCTGTCTTTCTATGCCGATTAGCGTGTACAAAGTCTATCTTTCCCCGTGCCTTCAAAGCCCAGCCTTACGTCTGCCCAAATTACATTACCCCTGGGAAGAAAGCCATTGCGACCGACGCTGAAATCCCCAAGAGAATCATGCAAGTTGAGGCGAAATACGACAAGCGGTTGGATCACCTGTCCCAACAACTCGCACCGAAAGCCTCTGCTGAGTGCGCTGATATGCTTGCTGCCAAGGTTGAGAGCCGTGAAGTTCAGAAAAAGTGCGTCAATACCGACAGACTGGTTAAACTAGAGATGGACATTGTCAAGATTAGCCAAAAACTCCCGGTTGTCATCAACGAACCCAAGGAATTGGCTCACCGACGCCGGAATGTTATCCTACGACGGGAACCCGACGGGGGAAGGAACGACGACAAGGAAAAAGTGGAGTGAGTACTCCCACCACTGGGTGTCAACGTTACTCCGACAGTTATCAAGCGTCTTGGACTGCTCCCTGAAAAGACAAATTGGCCAACAGCCGGCGGTCAGACTCACCCTATCACGCACCGGCCATTACGATTTGACTCGGTTGACTTTCCCACGTCATCATGCAAACCAAACGGAGCTTGAATAACTGCAATGACTGTCGCATTAACGTTTTTTACCCCCGATCGGATTCGCCTTGAAAACGAATGCCTCCAGCAGCAAATCCAGGTGACTGATCAACGTGTGAATAACCTCCATAAATGTGGGACCAATATTTTCCGTCGTGGCACCCAATTTTTCAATGGTAAACGACCATCCGGTGTTAGGACCATTGACACTTTGCCATTTGAAACTAGGCAAACAATTACCATATCCTATGCCGTATGAAGCGGCGCAGCAAACACGGATGTCAGCAGAGGTAATTCTGGCACAACTGCCACTCCATCGATTGCGGAAGTTCAGCCATCACAGAGTGACCGTGACGAAAGGCAAGTCAGACTAGACCAGCCCATCAATCCCCGCGCCACGTTTTATCAAATAATCATCTACAGCGCTCATCGTACGCGATCATATCAGTGGACTAGTTGGTGGTCTCAGGGGTATATTTTTCAACGCCCAAGGATTAGTAAACATAAGATAGGGTTACTATTCTGCTTAAATCTAAGAACAGGTACTTAAATAGAATTACGGTGCGCTGTCTACCGGGGCCTCTGCATCAATCTCAAGATAATTAATATACTAATAGATAACATAAATAGTAATACGTACTACAGAAAAGACTCACAAGTAGCATCATCTGATTACGAATAGGGGCACCGAGAATGCGAGGAGATAAAAGCATAAATGGTCACATAGAGCGCAATGATAAAGAACTGCTTGTAATTCAGTGATTTATGTAACTAATCGTTTTAAAATAATAAACGTTTTTACGTCCGTCTTTGATTCCAAAATATTCGAGCTAGGAGGGAGTAGAATTAGCCAGTCTGCAGCGCCGGATACAGTCGCGCTACATAAGAAATAAGAGCAATTGAAGAACGCGTGCCATATTCGCTGTCCTACCGGTATACTATATACTGGCCACACCTCGTTCCCATCAATCTTCGGTGACGAATCCCCTCCCTTTTTAATACCGATATCCGTAATAAAAATCCCATTCCAACCCTACAATTCGTATTCCAAACGTATTTCTTGCAGCAGTTTTACATCGACCATAACGCTAGGATCGTGGAATAAAAAAGGTGCGTTGGAACGGAACCCCAACTACCCCAATTTTTCAGCTGTTGTGTTTCGGATCTCTTTGTCAAAAGTTCTGTGGTTACTGTTGAATGTAGCGGTGTGGGGAGTTGTGCCACGCGTTAACCCCTTGTACAGTGGACACAGCGGCCAGCGACGCATTAGTTCGTCACCAAAAAAGGTTGTTAACCTCCGAGAAGCGGAGCTCAGCTCGGTGAATCATGTTTTCGTTACCCTCTTCCCTTTCGGTTGATGGCCCGTTGCAATTGATTTGTTTATTATAAATAATATATACAATTTTCACAGGAATTATGATTCGTCAGTCAAGTTCCGATAACAGTGTTAACCTTAGCAGCACGCCTTCTGTGTAACAAAGATAACTGCCTGTCAACAGATAAATACTGGCAGATCTTAGGTATCGTGTACGCTATTTAGCGTCAATGAGGATTCAGGCCTGATTATACCTAACCGATACCGACAATAAGTCTTCCTAGTAAAATTAACCAGTTGAAACTATTATATAGATCAAAACATTAATCATCAAAAGATCTAATAGTCGATTCCTCGTTCATACGATTTTCGTTCACAAGAAACGCCGAAATAAAAATAATCTTAAAGCATATAGACTCCATTATCGTAGAACTCAGCTGCCATTAGAAAACGAAAAGTCAGTTTCAGCATTGAACAAACGGTCTAGATCTCTTAGTCAAGTTGGGATCATTTTGTAGAGGCAATAAGCGTCTGTAGTCTGCAAATAATGGTTTGCTACGTGGTTCCGTTAGGATTTCGGCTTTGGTTGAAAACGGATGCCAAAATGGTCCAATGAAACCCAAAATACCCAAATATTGTAACAGAAATAATCAAATATCATAAATAATAGAATCAAAAATATATACATCGTCCATTATGTAGCAGAAAATAGTGTACTGTTTTCATTACTTACGGTTCAGTACTTGGGTCAAGCGAGGTTTTTCAGCAGGCCCATGGGATCTAAAATACGTACACGAAAATTGTAATAGCTCCGCAACCACTCTAGTTATTTTTAGTTTCATTTTCTAGTACAATTCATCTTCTATCTAGCTCAAAATGGTCTCTTGCTATTGTCATTATTTACTGTGCACAGTTATGTCAAAACGGCTTTTTCAAATGATCCATGGCACCCAAAACACTTAGGTATGTCTTTTTAACTTTTCAAGCAAAATAGTCTGTATCCGGGCGTTCTTTTTGTAATTCATTGCTCAATATAGCAATGTACATGTCCCTAAATTGCATATTCATAACTCAGAATTCACCATCTCGGCGATAAGACAAGGTTCTAATTTAAACGCGTTTAGACTAGTGGTTATGCGAAGAGTAATGCGGGACAGAATCAAATCTATATTTGGGGTGCTGGAAAGGGCTATAGTGACCCGCCGCGTCTCTATATCCCTGCTCATCTCATCACATGTCTAAGATAGACGATTTCCGTGTTTTTGACAAGATATGCCTATTTGAGCACAAATGCCTAGCATATTCATAGCAGTAGAAATATTCGCAATTCGACCACGAACTTGGATAGTCCCATCGCCATTTGAGCTAGGATCGCTTCCAGAAATCGGAACACTGGTCCACTTTAGATCTTCTGCCCATTTTCGGTAAAAGTTGCAAAAGTTTTCGTTTTGAGCCGCTTTTGCTGCCTTTCAGTGATTACGAATATTTCTAAGTTCGGCTTCATTGCGTGCGTTCGTAAATCATGTATTGATCATATACTTAGCTGGGCTCTCCATTCGCTGAAAATTTTGCCATGGGGCATGAACCAGGGGGCCAGCCTGGTTGCGAACCGGGGGCTCCCAATTTTGCCTGTGGACATTTCTCCAAGAGAAAAACGGTTAAAAATCGTGTCCAAAATGAGTTTGATGGAGATAAAAGCGATTTTGACGAAAGTTTTTTCGCTTCAGAACGGATTTTAGCACAAATTTTGATCAAATGTTGCGTACTTTGGACCGATTGGAAACAAAAAAAATTTCGAAGGGGCGGTGAACCTGGGGGAGCCCAAAATTTTGCCAGGGGGCATGAACTGGGGGCACCTGTTTTGAACCAGGGGGAACCGAAAAATGCCAGGGCCCCACCCCAAATTTAAGAGAGCCCAGCTTACAAAGTTGAAAATTACTGTTGGCGAGATGCACTTTTGTGAAACTTATACGGCGATTGTTCGAACAGATAATTATGTCACCCTTAAACAATGGCAGGAGACAGGGGCTCGAGAAAAAGTAGCGCTGTTAGACAACATATTGTAATCACTCGTTCAGTTCTGAGTAAAAATTTCCCTTTTCAGTACGCGAAAAAGCACAATAATGTAGCGCTCGCAATCAAAACAAGAGTCAAGTTGGGCACTAATGCCGTCGTTAATGATAAGAAAGTCGGTCTTCAGGATGATCCAGGCCAGTTCCGACAATGCGCTGTAGAAATGACAAAAGCCCATCGTAATTCATCAACTTTCTAATGTTTAGGATCGATTGAAAAATCATGATTGAAGCCGCTGTCAGTAAAACGAGTTTTAGATAAAACAGCACTATCTACATAATGGTAATAACGCCTTTGCAGTAACATTTTTATCGTTATTTATCATCATAGTTCGAACATTCCATGCAGCAACGTGAAGTTCGCTGCGATGGGCATGGATCCAGTTACTGTTGTATAATCTCAGGTCCGGGTACCAGTTTATATCGTTTTATATACGTGTCTGTGTCATAATTATGCATGAGCAACCTTAAGTTGCGTCGCCCATCACCCCCTTCTGTTAATAGTGATTGGCAATCAGTTATTCGGTGTAGAAACCATCGCAAACATACACTACAACACAAAATTGGCGTTTGGCGCAACTCATCCAAAACTTTAAGAAACAAAATATTGACCTAATAAAGATTACTCCTAAAATATTAACTAAACGGTTGCTGACCATTTCACATTTGAACTGGAAAATGTTTATTCTGTTATCGAACGAAAAACTCGTTTAGTGTTTTGAAAGCTGCACTACATGTGATGTTCGCGAACTATACAAATACGTATTGTCACTAGTAAAATGAAACGTGTTAACGAAAAAATGAGAAAATACAAATTGGCACCGTGTGCGTTGTGAAACGAAATCGTGGCAGAATAACAAACATGTGCGTTGTGTTAACGAACAGAAACTACCCCATTTTGTAATCAACCTTTATCCGTTCGCGAACCGAAATTTTTTAATTTGGAATTGGCCATTGTAATTATTGTTTTGTTTGCTAACACTAACAGTTTTGCACCTAGTGTCAAAAGAGGATGGTAGGCGGTGCAGCTTAAATTTGCTCATGCATTATTGCTGCGCTTTTGATTTACATGCCAATATTACTCCCCAGTTCGCTGCCATAAGATTGCCAACGAATTGAAGCTTTAGGAAGGTGGTCAATAAGTATGACGTGACAGGGCGGCATAATAATACCAATTTTTATATAAAATTTTACCACTTCTTCTTCCGAAGTTTTAATATGGGATTTTTCCATATTAATAAACTACGAAAACCTTTAATGATAAACTCTTTCATGCCTGTAGTATATATTATTTTTTGTAGCATTACTACTAGTTACTAGATCGAGTTAACGAACAATACATAGTACATTATTCTTGTATGATTTTGCTATAGAAATACGCAATCCTGATGGGAAGAGTTGCTTACACTGTAGCAGCCGTTTCGTCGCTTGCTACGCTGGTATTTATCATATTTGGTATGTCGTAACTTCAACATCACCTTAATCGTTTTTCTTTGTGCCACGTAATCGTATAGTAGAACTTAGAGCAGAACGGAGTGTTCGTGAATTTTTGCTGAGTTGCGAGAGCGCGTTCGGGAGCATTATGAACGGTTCTTCGTAACGCGTTTTTATGCAGTATAATAAAGAGTCGGGGATGTGCAGTTTGATTCTACTTTGGCATTACAACCAAGCAAAACCACTAGAATCGACTAATAGAGATCTACAGCTTTTCCGTTATAAAATTTTGTTAGCGCAGCTGTTTTCGATCTATAAGCCACGCTTTACAAAATACCTCCTAAAAAGTGAAATTTAAAATTTTTAGTGACTTGCTTGTTGGGACTGACCGATACGATTATAGGGCTGTTTAGCGCGTTAACACATTAATATCATTGTTGAAACCCAGTTGGGTGGCTATTAATGGAATGGTGTCGGAGCAAAATTTGGTAAATTTTGCCACAAAATATTTTTTCTTTCACTTTTTTAATCTATATGTGTGTAGCTCATTAGAATGTATCTATGGGTATGTGGTTGCGGAGTACGATAAAAGCACTCATATTTGCGTGGTATGTATTAAATAGGGTAAATGTTTGGGTAATCAACTTTTCAAAATACGATTTTAAAATTTGTGATTTATAAATTTTGCAAATTTTCTTCTTTTGTGTGGAAGACAAACACTTTTTTGATGTATGATTAAAATGACAGCGATGCCATTGAAGTATCACCGGTGTATAATTGCTATCGTGGGACATTAAATTATCTGAGCAAGCTATATTTGGAACGATGAAATGTTCACTAAGAATAACTACACTCTCTTTGTTTCCTCTCGCTTATGTTGGCAAAGTTTTTTCGAAATATGTTTTAATAAGGCGTATATGTGACTGTCTTATATTTTATCGCTTTTTCGTTGTATTTCAGTGTTTTACTACATGCTAAGCGGACGAGGCCACAGATTTGACTTTGGATGGTACGTATTTACTTCGTTTGTTTGTTTTAAAAATTTATTACGTAGCAGAGTTTATATAATATATATATGTTACTTCCCCATTCGCTTAGAAATTTGCCACGGGGCACCTGGCTTGAACCCGCGGGCTCTTCAAGTGTTCGAAATTGACTAAAAATTTTCATGCAAATTTTATATAATTGTTAACGTATGGTCTCAGAAACGGTTCAAAAAATCTTTTTTAAAACTAACTCTTCCATTGTTGCTCTTCCATTCTTCCAACTAACCAATAACCAATTGTTAGTTTAAATTAATCCAAATTTTTAACTTCAGAAAGTTGTTTCTACAAAAATTTTGTCAAGTTTTTATGGCAACTGTGGGCAACTAGGGGGAAGGCAAAATGTACCAAGCAAATGCACCGCCAGCGTGGCACGAAACGGCCAGGGCCTCACTCCGGTCTTTGGAGAAGCCTGTACATACCAATATGAGATGTCTCAAAAATCGGAGAATTTGATTTCTGGGATTACTATTAATAGAAAAACAAAAAACGGGATTACTATTAATAGAAAAACAAAAACTTGTTAAGGTCCAATTGTAAACACATCTGGCGAGTCTCAAGCTCATCATCAGGTCATTATTAGTGTGACCAGGGTCCTAAAACTGATATCCACTAGAAATAAAAATTTCATGAGGTATGTTCCCTAATTCAAAAATGTGCTGGTATGACTTAATCCATTACCGCGAATTATTCTTACCGGTCTCCCAATCAGATCAGTTAAGATTTAGATGATAGCTTCTTTTCACAGAGCTTCTTTCAAACGTCCGATTGGGAAATTGAGAGCCGATTGCTTGCATCGGCTTGTTCGATGGGAAGGAACGAAACTGATCTGGAAGGATATGACGGCAACAAAAAACGAGGTTATGGGATCGGTAGCATGTGCGAGTCGTGGAGGTTGGTTTTGAATAGTGAAGTGGAGGCGGATGAAACCACAAAATTTGGTGAGGAATTCCAAAAGTTAATTATCCTGTTTGAGAAAAAGAAATGACGACAGTGCAGGCGTGATGTTGTGGTGGTGGGTCGTAGTTTGTATTCGTGTTGACGTAACGGCCTGTGGCTCGCACGCGTAAAGATACGGCTGAAATCGTAGTTAACAACTCTATGGAACTAGGATTACGTTGATCCGAAGACGGCGCGTTTTTAGAGACTGTAGATTCAACGATCCAAGTCGCTCTTCATAGTTTAAGTGTCTGATCCATGGCAGTAGCTTCGTGGCTTGTCGCTGTACTTTATCTAATAACTGTATGTCGCGCTGGAAGAAAGGACTCCATGTCGCAATGGCATGCACAAGTTTTGACAGCACAAGGGTAAAATAAAGCATTTTGAACGTCTCTGCGCCCAGTACCGAAGCCTTCGTTTCATCTGCACTGAAACATATTGAGCTCCAAGAGCAATACGTGCGCAATGTTCTGATGGCTTCAAACTTTTCGAAATGATAGCGCCTAAATCTTTGCCACTGTTCGCCGATGGTACCACTTGGCCACCCATGACGTACTGATTTCGTGGATTGGGGTAACCGAAGTGCAAACAACTGCACTTGTCAACGTTAAATTCGATGAGGCAGTCAGCTGACCATGGAGCCAAAGAATCTAGATCAGCTTTCAAGTCGGCCACAGCTAACGACGGAGAATAACGATCAATTCGGCGTAATAGCTTAGAATCGTTTGCAAACATCCAGCAAGCACTGCTCACAGCATCTGTCAAGCCATTAGTATAAAAAAGAAATAGTAGAGGTCCCAACACGGTTCCCTGCGGCACTCCGGAAGACATTGGCAGAGCAGGTGACTTGGCGTCGTTGATAACTACACTTTGGGTCCTGTCAGAAAGGAAAGCTCGTATCCAGCCTAGCAATGAATCGTCTATGCCATAAGCCCGAAGCTTAAGGAGCAACCTCTCGTGTGGGACACAATAGAACGCCTTTTTCAAATCCAGGTATATTGCGTCAGCACTATCTCTACTATCAACACGCAATCCAAATAGTCTAACAACTGCAATTCACATGAGTGTCCATGCATAAAACCATATTGTGAAGGTGACAGCAGCTCGTTATTGTTTGCATGTCCTAATAGCCGATGTTTCACTATACTTTCCATTACTTTGCTTATCCCCGACTTCAAACTAATATGCCGAAAGTGTGATTTATCCAATCGGTTACCCTTCTTCAGGATCGGTGTAACAAGTGCGTAGAGAAAGTTATGCGGATTAAGCTGTGTCAATGGATTGCTGGAAAAGTGAGGCCAGAAAGGCATTTAGAACATTGCTGCAACACGTCATTTCGAATACCATTAATACCTAGTGACGCTGAAGACTTGCATTTAGTAATCGCTGCAGCAACAATTTCTGGCGTAAATGTAATTGTTTGTATTAAGGAAGCTGTTTTAATTGGAAATGCAGGAAGAACAGGGTCACCTAGTGAACAAACACAGACATGGTTGTGGCTTCGTGTTGCAATGGGTGCACATTCAGGAATGGCTTCCAGAATGGATTGACGTAACTGCTGCCACTTCCATTCCACATCGCCCTCACTATCGTCTGATAATTTTTCATTCAGAATGCTATCAGCTGTCAGCGCATTTTCGCTGGCTAAGTTAGGTGATAAAAGTAAAGGAAAATTTGGGATCAAAAGTAATGGCTCCGGCCCGTAACCACGGAACCGTTGAGAATTCAGGATTTAAAGACTCAACATTTTTAATAGGGAATTTTGCGGTCTTTCTAATGAGACCGGTCTCGTGACAAACCGATCAGGATCCACGACTTATAGTAAGATAACTGCGTAAGTAGGACCGATAAATCGATTTAATTAAATAACTTAACGAGCATTCGACGCAGCTATGAGTATAAGACATAAGTATAGTCCGATTAATTGAAGTCGCTTTTAGAACAATTCCTTTTTCTTTGCATACATAAGTTCTGGGCTCTCCATTCGCTGGAAATTTTGCCGGGGGACATGAACCGGAGTGTCCTCTGTTTCCGAACAGAGGTGGCCGATTTTGCCAAGAAAATAAAACGGTAACAACGTCTGTCAGAAAAACAGTCACAACGCATTTGATGGAGAGAAAAAGCTATTTTGAGGCAAATTTTCACAAAATTTGCTAATTTTTGGCTTCAGAACGGAATTTTAGTACAAATTTTGATCAAATTTTATGTACTTTGGACCGGTTTGAAACAAACAAATTTGACAAGAGGCAACGAACCGGGAGATCGCAAAATTTTGCTAGGGGGCATGCACTGGGGGCACCTGTTTTAAACCCGGGGGAACGAATAATGCCAGCCTCGACAATTTGGAAAGCCTAGTAAGTTTTCTAGACAAACGTTTTACTATGAACATATTCAAAGAAATTGTTATACTATTGAAAAGCATTTTTATACCATAAGCTTAAATTGGTCTTGTATTTCAATGAATCTATTTTTCGTAACATATTAAATTCAGGTACTGGACCTTAAAGTACTAACTGTGGTACTGATCGCAGTCGGCATGTTGTTAAAAATAGGTCATATAGCACAGTTTACTAGTCCAAGGTGGGGGCGACATTTTCGGCTGCCCCGTCCCCTGCAAAAATTCGTGTACCCTCGGCTCAAAGCCCCATCGACAAAATTTTTGGCGTAGCTGAGAACCCACTGTTATGTGAGCCAGGGACGCCGTGGCTCAGGTCCCCGGGCATAATTTCTGAGGTTTGGACTAGCCAGCACCAGGGACTATATTTTTACAGCTTTGTTTGTTATAAATATTTAAGGCTACTGACGGAGACATCGCCGCAGATGTGGTCTGCGTTAGGAATTGGGTTTGCTATATCGCTATCGGTTGTGGGAGCTGCCTGGTAAGTGGAATAGAGTTTTGTGCTTTAAGCTGAGTTTCGTTTATTAAATGAAATTGTTCAGCTGCACACATCTTAAAGTCAAAACAATATTGTTATATTCGATGCCTGTTGGATTATATATCGTGGCTACAAACCGCAATCTACCGTTACCCTTCCATAATAAATTAAGAGAAAACTTGTTTTTCATGTTTTTCTCGCCGAACCTAGTGACCGAGTGATACATTTTGGTGGGTGTTTTTGATGTCTATATGTTCTTTGACTCGCTCGTTAGGAACGCTTTTTCGTATATTTACAGGTGTGCGTGTGCACTCAACTTGAGAAGATTTTGCTATTTTGGTTTTTTGATTTCCTTGAAATATTTGTGATTGACATGGTCAGTCACTCTGCAATATGTAATGTTTACAGCATACAGCAATAGAAAGTGTAACAGGGATCGAGCAATTCCCTCACTAAATATGATTACATATACACATACAAATTACCCACATTTACTACCCATACCATTTTAAAACCTTGCACGCGCCAATGCAACGACAAGATCTCGGCCGTGCGGTGGTGTAAGGCCCATATGGAAACGTAAAGCGTTCACAGATGTCAACACTACTGTCGTCTGAAATATATTACGCATAAATTAGACAATTGATCTTTGTGTATCAAATTTCCGGCGACCTCAGCAAATATAAACGTTTTAGTTGGAACAATTACAACGGCCCCGACCCTATCTTTGGGGTCAAAATGGCAAAACAATTTTATGGGTTATTTTCCAAATCTTTTCCAGTGTTTCACAGTCCAAATCTAGCGACATATACTTCGCGTAGAGATTGACCACGATTTTTGTGGGGCCGAATTTGGTTTCGACGTCGTTTTTCCAGAAATAGTAATTTTTCAATTTTCAGTATGTTTTTACCTTACAATGAGTGCTTATTAGGTTATTAAACACGCTGGACTGGTTTTGCCATCTAGAACCGAATTTGACCATATTATACCTTGTCATGGGGTATCGAGGTTATTACGGTCGACGAACCCGATTTCAAAACGTAGAGTTGTTTCATTTGATTGGTTATGTGTTGCGTACAGGATATCTTAAGAATGGTATATATATATATATGTGTGTGTGTGTAAACTCTGAATACAATGATTTGATTATTTAGAGTCCAGTACGCATATTTCAAGAATTTTCAGTGGGTTTAGCGTCACTGAACCCGACATCCAGAATGTAGTCGGTCTTCAGTACTTTGTTACATGGTATCAAAAATAATTTATATGTATAGGTTTTCTGGTGGTTCGGTTATCTAGTGATCAACAATTATATTTTATGCATTTTCAAAGGCTTTCCGTGTGTTTAGGGTCAGTGAACCCCATTTTCAGAACATGTCTTCATTTCCTTGGATCAGCAATGCCTGCAGGCATCAAGATTTGTGTATATATATATGTTTTTATGCAGGCTGAATAGAATGAATTAGTTATTTAAAATCCAGCGTTTATATTTGATGTCTCTTCATGGGTTTTCATTAGGTTTAGGGTCATGGGGTTGAACCAAAAGGAGGGGGATCACGATCTCCGCAACCCCCCCTCTCCAGCTACGCTCTTGGGCCAGAATATAGCCTGTCTTAGGTTGTTTTGTTAGGTATTGCGCACAGGGCGTTAAGAATAATTGTCTATATAGGTTTTCCGGTTGGCTGAATACGATGGTGTGGTTATCTAGAGACAAGCACAAGTACTTCATTCTTTGTCAGTTGTTCACTTCGTTTTATAGACTCTGGGATAACGCGGTGTATTTGTGCAACTTTTCGGGAGGGGACAAGTTTCCCACTGTTGTCCTCTCTTCCAACTTTAGTTCTGTCTACTCAACTTTCGTTACAATTTTTTGGCTCTTTTTCTTTACAACTTTTTGGTTTGTATTTGGAATGAAAGTTCGACTGGACATAGCAAAAGTGCGAAACTAGTATCCACTTTCGAAAGGAGCGACAAATGACGTAAAATGGAGCGCGTAATCCCACCACGTATATCATCTTGAGTGTCAAGAGTGTCACACTTTTCCTGAAGGGTTCGTCATGAACTTTTGGTTCCACGTTTTTGAAATATTTTAAAATGGCGCAGTGTAGCCCATGATGCAGTGGCATAGTATTGTTTCCTTTCTTAGACATTAATAATATGAACTTAAAAGGCTTAATTAGAAACTTCGCCATACTCATTAAGTACATGCCAACCGTAATCGCTTCGGTTTCCCTCGTTTGGTAAGTAGTTAGTAATATATATATATCACAACTTTTATTATGAAACATCTGCGCAAGGTCATAGAGTTTTGACTCTGTCTGAGAAGCCTTTTAATTTTTGTAGTCACGTCGTGGTCCCTCGGATCTGGGGTTTAGGGGAGGATCAAGCAGATTGCGAAATTTAAAAAAGGGGTTATACATTTTGCCGTTTTGAGGTAATTTTTTTAAAAGGTACATTTCCGGCACAGTGGCTTTGTGCGAGCACTATTTGTAAATGTTATAAAATCAATATTTTGGTCATTTTAGCTCTAATGGGTTACTAGGTGAATAAATACAATTATTTTATAAGAGCATATAAACATAATTATTGGAATGCTGTGGCACCAGCCTAGGCGGGTCGGCTTCAGCAGGGGTGGTTCATGCCGGTTTTGTAGGGCGGTCGCCTATGTGTGGGTAAATTTAAGGGGTGACCTCACTAACCATGCTATTTTGGAATTTAGCATAAGAACTACTATTCAACGCTTGTTCGTCCTTACGATATTGTATTGTATCGTATCATTGCAATGACGGGAAATGTTTCAGAGTGTTTGTAGAAAACAATGAAAATCAGACGGCTCTAGTAAAAAAACTTAAATGAACACATTTTTAGATAAAAATGATACATCGACCAATACGTTTCTAAATTATGCTCACTACATTGTAAAATCATGTGCTCTGTGTGCGTTGTAGCCATGTTATTATCTTATGACTGCAGCGTTATTCTTTATTATTTTTGATTATAAACAATATTATGTAGCGCTGTTGATGATTGTAATTATTATCTTGGTGTCGCGTCCACAACAAACCTTATGCAACAAACCCTTGTAAGTTGATACAACAATGTCAGTAGTTCAGGTATTAGTTTTCATGCCGAACTAATGTTTTTGCAGCTAGAACCAAAAATAGCTGTCGTTGTTGTTTTCCTTCGTCTTATGCGTTATTGTGTAAATGTTGTTTTGTCTTTAGGGGAATTTTCACGACCGGTGCTTCCATTGTCGGCGGAGGAGTAAAAGCACCACGTATAAGAACAAAGAATTTAGTCAGTATTATTTTTTGTGAAGCCGTCGCCATCTATGGAATTATAATGGCAATCGTGATAGCGCAGAGTTTAATGGTATGCAGTAAACTCCGCGTAATATTTTCTATATTGTATATTCGGTATATTTTTAACGAGAGTGATAGATCCTGTTACTCATTTTCATAAAAAGTAGATATTATATTTTTAAATAATTTCACATGGGAACATACGTCTTACAATTTATGGACGCCGATTTATGTCTCGAAATAAAAAATAAAGATATTTAAATTATGATAATGATTGTTTGAACTGAACACTACGTAATTTCAGCGAAATACTGCTTAAGTTAATTAAAACAGAACTTTTATATATAGTCTAACATAGAGTCATTTTATAACGATTAGGTTTAGTCACATGCCGTCTATCATTCTATAATCGTTCTTTGTTGCATTTATTTGTAACCCAAACAGTGCTACGGTGGTTTAATTGTTTACCTGCGGTCAAAATGAGTTTTATGTTGTCCAAACGTGGCATTGCTTGATTATACTTAACATTTCCAAGTTTTCACAATGTATTATTATGGTCCAGTTTTGAGTGTGTTTACAAGTCTGTTTGCTAGGTGGCTTATACTAAGCCGTGGCTCAATTATTTTTCATTGTGTGATTTCATCAGAACGTAGTGAAACGTAGCTGAGATTGTGTGTTGCAGGGGTGAAATTTCGTATGTGTGGTGTATGTGTGCGTGTCTGTGTGATCGGCCGTAAGTCGACAACACCTTAACCGATTTTCATAATCTTGGGCTCGTTCGAACTGGCATAATCGATTTAGCCGTGTACATCCCCGAACGTTTTTTGATTTGGGGTCTAGTTCCGGGGTCAAGGGTCAAAACGTTGGTTTTTGACCCAATTTTACCCCATTTTAGTACCCTTCACGGAAGCAAGGTTATTTTTAACGTAACTATCGAATTTTTTCTCTGGATGGTTTCATTTCATAGTAAAATGATAAATGCCGATGCCTCTTTTTTGTATTTCGATTAAGGCTCCGGTTCTGGATTTATGGGGTTTGAGGTATGGCGCCCCAATGGTTCCTCGACCCAATATTTGAAAATTTGTTCTGACGTCTTGGGCGGCTGATAAATTTCACCTGGGGGTTTTCGGGCATGGGAAACTCATTGCCGGTGCCGGTTTTGATCTGCTACCCATGGTTCCATTGGTACGGGGTACGACACCCCATGGTTGTGTGTCAGAGGTCAAAATGAGGGGTTTTAGTACCCTTCACGGAAGCAAGGTTATTTTTATCTTAACATTCGAATTTCTTTCTCTGGTTGGTTCTATTTCATAGTAATTTGATAAAGCTCGATGCATCTTTTGTTTTTGTTTTTCGATTAATGCTCCGGTTGTGGAGGTTTGAGGTACCCTCGTGGTTTCTCGACCCAAAATTTGAAAAATTGTTCTGACGTTTTGGGCGGCTGATAATTTGCACCTGGGGGTTTTGGGGCATGGGAAAATCATTGCCGGTGTTGGTTTTGTTGTAACTTGTGCTGGTATTGTGTCATGTCCACATATAGCATATCGACGAATGCTATCGAGAGCTGATTATTGATGTGCACGCAAAAGGCGTAGGCGAAGGTGTACCTATGCTTCACAACGTTCTGCAATCTCGATAGAGTTACTAGTTATAATTTTTTAAGAACCTGCAAAACAATGCCGACATTGACGTTTATAAGTCGAAAGTGTCATCAGGTAAGTTATTGTGTAGCTCATTTATTTTGCATCGATAGTTTTGCTATGTAATTTTCGGTTTGTTTGCCTACCATGCAAATTTTTTGTTAGCTCATATTGATCTGTGCTGTAAAGAAGTTTAAAATATGACTACCAAGAGCAACGTATCACTCTACGGTCATCAAAGGCAGCAGAGCTAAAATCAAAATATAAATGCTGTGTGCTATACATCATCCAATTTAAAACTGAAGAAGGATGATAAAAAATTTGCAAAAAAATTTGGGTGTGATACATAGAATTTTCAAAGCTGTGGATGTTCCAAAATCTGACGCACACGGTAAATTTTTGGGGTTCTTATCGTAATATACAGTGATTATCCAGTCATTTGAAAATTTTTGAGTGCTAAGAAATTGCACGCACCCATTTTTATGGTTGAATTTTATCCCTTCAGGTGTAATACGGATTATCTATTAGATCTGATCTCACCCCTATCGTAGTGTTCTTGTACTTATGCAACGCCAGCCACAAAACCAAATTTTACCTGGATGGGCGTTGCTCCACATCACTTGTATGTTAATGCTTTCAAAAGCCTTATGTGGCTTCAGGGATATTACAGAAGAATAATATGTTTTATCGTAGAAGTCAGACAATCTTACCTCTCGAGTTCACCGGATCCCTGTTCTATTAACTTAATAATTGAAAAAATATTAAAATTTAACTTTTTATACAAGCATTATTACAAATTTAATTTTCTGCAGCGTCGCGGTGGAAAAAAACATGCATATTAGAACAATGAAAGCAACCTCCTTTCTGGACTGTATAAATATATGGTCATACTTCACCGCTAAAAAGAGAAATTAGCTTGTTAAACTTGAAATTATATTTTTCCTATATTCTTTCACTTTTAATTTCATTAGTTCAAAAACAGGAAATGTTGATCATCAACAAACAAAAATTCACAACAAAAGAGTAGCACGTCATAAAAAATAAATTTCACATAGTACCTGGACCTTATTTGAGAAAACCGCTTGTACAAATTATACACGCTTGTGTAGCAAATATGTTCTTTAATTTAGGGCAAACAATTATTGTAATAACAGCAGAAAAGCTGTAACGTGGGACATAAACGTTATAATAAGTGTAGAAATACCTTGTTGTTATATAAAATGCGGATATCCTGGCCAGAATTTGTTCTGCTGCGAGGAAAATATTTTGTTTTGTTGGATCTTGTTGCTGTTTTCCATAAAAATGATCTGTTACAGCGTTAAGTATCGAAGCAAAAAGATTCGACTTTTTAATATTGTACTGATTCTGTATATATACATATTTTTATGTGAATTACAGGTTAATCGTTGTATTGTTCATTAGCCAGGGATGTATTATTATGGGTTGATACATAATATAGCAACAGAGCGCTTGGGTTTATGCGGTATTGAAATTTCCCGAGTAGAGCAATAATTCTGTTTTTGGTTCGTGCACTAGGTACTAATATCTATGATCTGTAAAATTTGATCAAAACTCCGTCTTATGTTTCCTCTGTACATATTTTACTTGCTTCCGGTCAGGATTTGTTAAAGAGTGACCATCTCCGGGAAGTCCATGGAAAATGGCGCTATGTAAGCCTCGGGCGCCCTGTGCTTGTGTTTAAATTACTTGCATTGTACTTTAGCGTAGATATTTATGACATGCATAAAGATTAATGATTGGTGTGCCAGAAAAATAACAAAATTCACGATGTAAGAAAATGATATGATAGTGTGAGCATAATAATTTTGTCAGCGCCGGTTTTGCAGGAGCATCGAATCTACCATCCAGAGATGCGACATAGTTGTTTCAGAATCTTTGTATTTCTTGTTTTGTTATCATGCGAACACGTATTATAAAATTGATATTACCTTATTGAATAAAATATCAAATATAGGGCAATATCATGTAGTTTGAAAGCGTTTATTCTTAATAGGCTTTTGGAGATTTATTTTGTTGCAAGATATACGTATAGCCTGACCTGCATAACTACCGATGTTTCTGTGTTTCATTCAGGATATATGCTATTCGGAGCAGGCCTAACGGTTGGTTTTTGCAACCTGGCCTGTGGTTTGTCAGTCGGTGTTGTTGGTTCCGGTGCAGCTTTGGCCGACGCACAGAACCCAGCGCTGTTCGTCAAGATTCTAATCATTGAAATCTTTGCATCAGCGATTGGACTTTTCGGTGTTATTGTGGGAATTTTGCAGGTATTCATATAATTATTGTTTAGTGCTGTGAATTAGTTCGGGTTGTATTAGCAGTGCCTTCCATCGTTGAGTACTGTGCGATTGTGGTGAAACATTTATTTGAAACCAGAATTGTATGGTTTAAGGTTTATTTCGGTTTTGGGCTCCGAGAATATTTGGATTCGCAGTTTTGTGGGCATTGTTTGAAACTGAATAGTTGTAGTATTAGAAAATCATGGCTACCATAGCTATCATAGCTGATGGGTCATGACGTACAGAAAACCCAATATTTCCACATATTTTATGCATATGCGAACATGACACACCACGAACATACTACCAGTTCGTTAGAAATTTCAATATTATCAATTCGTCCTTTGCAGCAGATCCTGTTTATCCTAGTGAATAGCTTTTAAGTATGGTTTCAAAATTCAAGTTAAACCTCTTCAATCTGGTGGTGTTGACAATGTCCGTTATTGGGTTTTAGGGTAACACGCATAACTCAAGTTGGGTTTTATCAGATTGATTCTCGCGATAGCTCATTTGAAAGCTTGAAATCTCCACTTGTATATACTATTTAGTTTGGCACGAGGACCGAACTCAACATCTTTCCCCCGAAAAAGCAGGTTAAAAGGGCCCGGGTACGGCCAACGAAGTCCAAAAAATCACATTACTTATTGTAACTTCACAACCTGTTTAGAAATCTGAGTGAAGTTAGACTCATTTTGGAGAGCAAGTAAGCCTGTATAAGACAGTAAATCATTTGGCGACTACTGTAACATGCCTGCATTTAAATAGTAAAAATATATCCTGTAATTAGTTCTGTTGGTAAATCAATTGTAAATAGAATCAGTTCTACGAGAAAAGACGCAACTATTTAAATAAAGCGGTGTTTGTTGGAGAACCAAAATACACGACAACGCTAATAACTCCGCAATTATTCAAGTTATATGAATGTTTTTGGTCTCATTTTGTAAAGCAACTCATTCTCTATGTAGCATAACATAGTCTGTTCTTGTTATTTATACTGCACGGTTGGATCAAAACGGTTTTCCTGTGAGCTCCCAAAAATACATTAAAATGGTACTCAGCTCCGCAACCGCTAGAGCTATATATGTGTATTCTGTCTTATTTTGAGAGCAATTCGCAGCTCATTTTGTAATTTGATGGTCAATATAGCTATGCACATTTCTCTAAATTATATATTCAACACTCAGAATTACCGTTTTGATAAGACAAGCTACTAGTTATCTATTATACACTAGCACAACGGCGACATACAAGCTGCAGTGTATCATCGAATCACAAAAACTTATGAGCTGAACAATAAATATTTAGAACATCCGGTCGGGGTGGGCGCTGCGGGCTATGGAGTCGCCGATCCCCTGTAAAAAGCCCGGGATAGAAATGCATGGTTAATTCGCACAAGAAACGCCACATCCCGGTGTAGACAGGCCAGTGAAACTAAAGTTCCTAAGGCTTATCTCCCCGTTTTGGTAGAAGAGTATGCATTTTCCAGGAGTGTGGTATCTGCTTGTCACCTCAACGTCTAAAACATTCGACGAATCTGGCATCATCCAAAATGGATACAATATAATTCGGATACTTCTTACAAACAATCATATTTCCTTGGCAACGCCAGATACAGCAATTTGCCATGTTTCGGCCTTCTAAATGGGCCAGGTTTGTCCAGGAAAAGTAGGCTCCGAGCACCCGGTCAATTAGGCTCCGAGTGGCGGACATCCTGCCAATCCCTTTCTTTTTGTCAGTTATCAAAGCCCATCTAGCGGTGTCTGTCTGGTTTTAGAGTGTCATCTTGTGCATTGCTTGTTTGCGTTGTACAAAAGGTGTTTAAAGACCGGTTGGCAACGCTGATCGACTTTGATAGTCGTAGTTCTCTTATTTTGGTTTCTGGGCTTCCAAGACAATATTACCGAAAGCTACGTCAAAACACGTTATTGGTCTTGTCCGGATTTTTTCGTGAGGAAAATGGAAAAAGTAGCATTTCATTTGGAACATAATTTCAAAAATTCTGCAGGGAGCTTGCTAAGCTTTTACTTGCAATCGCTATGTTGTTTGCAGGAACAAGCTGAAAAAGGCATTATTGAATTTTGCATTGTACGCCTTGCTACTGTGAGAAACCCACAATACTACATTTTTGTATATAGCGTCTTACTTCATCTATACTTCTTGTAAGATGACACTGTCCTTCACATACGATGAAAGCTAAATTTGCGGGAATGTGAATCGCTAGACAGGCAACGTATTTTTGATCGAAGAGCAAGGGTGTGGACCTCCCACTTTTTTCATTACAAATAAGATATATAGTTGACCCCCCACTTTTTGCAGCTGATACAGAATTTTGCTTACTCGCTGTAATATGTACATGACTGAAAAATGTGAGCAATATGTCATTAGAACGGGTTCCTGCTGTAATTGCAAGCGATTTGTACTATTCCTAAATCGAAGTTTGAGGCACTTTTCCAAATGCTTTTACAGCATATGTTCTAGGTCGTAAAGCATTGCCATAAATGACTAATTAATACACAGTAACCATGTATGAGATTTTCAAATAACACCTAGTATAGTATTAGTTTGCGGTTACAGTGCTTATGCTTATGTCTGCAAAAAAATTTCCTGAAGTGCATTATTTTTATATACGTTACAAAAACGTTGTTCTACAGCTGCTATCTATAAAAATGGAAAACTAACTTGGACCCCCCCACTATTTGACACCGTGCGACGCCCCTGTCGAGGAGGCACACCCAATTATGTGTATGTTATGAAAATTTCCGTTAATTTTTCGCATTTCACTACCCATTGCTGTTTGTGCGAACGTTTCTTGTGCTTGCAAAATGCTCTGTAACCCTTCGCGTTTGTGTGACAGAGTGGCTTTGTTAACTGCATTAATTAATATAGAGTTCAAGATATAAAATATAAGCATCATGGTTATGTTCAAAACCTCTAGTTCACAATGTTACGACACGTTGGGCAAAATTGAAGGTTCAACGGTCCCAGTGAAGCATCTAAGTCTAAATTATACATTCTAATAATAGTACTTATATATAAATAACTTTATTTTACTGATTGGAACATCAACAATTTTGTTTTGTTGTTTCAGTCTAACAAAGCGTGAACACGAAGATTGAAGATTAACTTGTTAATAAAAGCGACGAATTTGGGGACCGGTAGATGCCGCAAATGTTGTTATAGTGGTTTGTATAGCAAACGATCGATCAATGTTTACATACAAGGTTGTAGTCCTTTTGCACAGTTGCACATCACGACCCATTATCAGGATAAAGTTGATGGTTTCTGAACAGTAGCTTCGTAAATTTGTGAAATACATCTAAAATAATTGTTCTCAGTTTCAAAAACCATGGCTAACAATTATTTCAAATCATGCTCTATATACATATTTGTCATTTGTGTGTAGATTACTGGGCTGTGGAGCGCAACACCGTGTCACAACTAATCAACACGTGGCTTATTTGAAGTATATTTTGCATTGCTAATATTTAAGTAGCGCATACACGACTTCCATAACTGTTGAAAACGATTATCTAAAATTTATGTCTTGATAGTCAGGTAGGTATTGTCTAGTCGTTTTCATTTATTTACAAAATATTGTCTATTTTGAACCACCTCCATCATCTGTTTTTCTGTGGAAGAAAAACATATTTGAGAATAATTTTCTGCCTTAAGGAATCGAACGCAGAGAAAATTTTGATCTACAGACTTCGAATATTGTTACTGCGTAAAATATAATTAGACTTTATTAGTCATGTTTTCATTATCATCATATCCGCTATAGAGAGAAGCCTTAAACTTACAAATATAGGACATTTCCTTCTACAGATCCTGTTTAATTTGGTCTTTTTTATTATTGGAGCCTGTGATTGAAGATGCGTCTAAATGCTATCTGTAATATGGTGGTCGAGCGAAATAAAAAAAATTCTACAGCTATTTGTGTAAATGACATCGTTTATTCGTGATTATTGTGCTGTAGTGTGTACTATATAATATTATATTAGTGATTTTATATCTGCGTAAATTATATAATTTGATTGTCTTCGTTGGAATTTTTTACGCGATGTACATTATGTATTCATGTTTGCATACAATGTCCTTATATTATAGCTTTATTGCTTATAGCTCCTTTATGAGCTCATGTAACATTCCCTGCCGTTGCCGCATATTTCATTGATAACGCGACAGCCTGCAAACACTGTTGTAAAATATTAATATATAAAATAAACATTTGGCTCTAGATAAAACTACAGTACTCGCAAAAATGACTGTCACTTGCTCGCGAATCGTGGAATACTCCCTTGAAATAAATTTGTTCTAAAATAGAATTTATTATTTATATCGAAATCTCGAGCGAGCCGATCGCTTTCGGCTGGCTCGAAATGCGACCGCCATTTCTGTTGCCTACTTTAATAAATATGTTGATCTCTTTCGTAGTGTGTTTTTTAATGTCCTATAGTGTTTTCATTAGTATTTTACCGATACTTGCGCGCCACTGTTAAAGAAGTTTCACTCGCCGCTTACCATATTTCAAAGAAAAGTCATGTTAGCATTTTGTTTGACATGTAATTTTTCAAGCTAGATTGGATACATGTATTAATATCGAAATCATGGCTGATTGAAATGTGTCTGTGGTGTTTTCTCAACCAGTGCTTCCACTTTGGAGTGATTTTTATAGTGCCGAATATTATATGCTACTCATTCTGTGTAATGAATTTTAATTCGCTAAAATTCTTTTGGTAATTTTTTGCTTGCTGGCCAGCGACGTACAATTGATAAGCGTTCAAGAAAGCACCATAGCCGTAATCCAAGTTCTCACAAAACCTGGGTATTATTGTTTGACATTTCGCTTATCGCTCACTCTTATACGTTGATTCATATTCCATGTAAATTTTAAATCGATTAATGTTATGGAGATTTGGCGTTGAGAGATTACGATATTACATGGCAAATTTCGCTATTTTACGCGGGGTTGATAAACCAAATTTGTTATCTATTCTTATGTTGAATTCGCAACATTTAATTGAAATCTATACAGTTTAAAATATGGCCGAACAAGGTGCACGCCATGTAGCATCTGAGACTGTAGCACGCTCGTTCAAACCTAACTTAGTCAATTTTGAAGGTACATCGATAATTTTGGTACCATTCGACTCGTTTTGTTACCTTTTGGTCTGGTGGGGCAAAGGAAAAGCACACATGTTAATTTATGGTTACACCAAAAACTGTAGGCACTGTTTATGTCAATTGGACGCTATCTTTTTACTTTTATAGTGCAATTGGTGTTGAAGTGAAAAGTTTGCGGATTGTGAGCAAGTTGATTAGTTGCGTTAGTAAATGAGTTGCTGTATAATCAGTTTCATCAATGTATGTAACTTTCAAGAGCCGAAATAAATTGCAAACTATTCCTTTCTCAATGTACATAGTGAAAGCTAAAATTCCTATATTAATCCAAGTCAAGGGGGGCTGCTGCTTCCAGAACCCCCATAATCAGCTGTTCTTTTTGTACCGATACGACGTCCGATTCCTATAGACGTGGGCCGTAGGTTGCATGCCGCAAAGCAGTATAAATTTCGCTGATTGTTTACGTACCAACATTTTATATTTTTACACCGTATTATACTTTTTACCGTTTTGGCCATTTCATGCAAGAGGTTTTAGATGTGACAACACTAGACCAGTGTAAGTACTTACCTGAAAATTTTTAATTACAGTCGTTCGGTACTGGAGATTTCTTCTCGTGATATGTCATTTTTGTTTTCACGTTATATAGTGATATGTGTTGTCTATATCAGTATCATACCATACATGCTGAAGCAGGGATTGGGTCGAACAAATCGTTTTGCGTTACTTAATTACATTCGATAACTCATGATATACATTTATAGTTAAATTTCATGAAACAGCATTTTGCTGTGGCAACTACTAAATCGCTGTATTTACCTGAAAATTTGCAGTTACAGTCGTTTGGTACTGGAGATTTCTTCGTATGATGTCATTTTGGTGTTCACGGTATGTAGTTATGCCTGATTTATGTCTGTATCAACCATACATATGAAGTAGGGGTTTGGGTAGAACCAACGTGTTTGCGTTAGATAAATACGGTCGATAACTCATGATAGACGTACAGTTAAACTTTACGAATCAGCTTTTAGATATGGCAACACTAGACCGCTGTATTTTCCTGCAAAATTGCAATTACAGTCGTGTGATACTGCAGATTACTTCTCGTGATATGTCATTTTTGTTTTCACGTTATATGTAGTGATATGTCTTGTCTATATCAGTATCATACCATACATGCAGCAGGGGATTGTGTCAAACCAACCTTTTTGCGTTAGTTAAATACAGGAGAGAACTAATCATATATACAAGTTAAATTTCATGAAATAGCTTTTAGATATGACAACACTAATCCGTTGTGTTTACCGAAAATTTGCAATTACAGTCGTTTGATATTAGCTATTATCGCGATATATCGATTTTGTGTTCACGGTATATAGTCTTGTCTGTATTAGTATCACAAATATACATGCTGAGCAGAGGTTTGGGTGGGCCACCCCCTTCCCCTACCCGGCTGTGCCGATGGAGCACGGAAAATTTAAGCTAGACAGGCTGAAAATTGGCAAAATAGGTCGTCGACGAATAGGGGAGGTGCAGCATCGCTCCGGGCGACCGTGGCTACCCCCCCAAGATCTCGGAGCATCAGCATGTATGATCATAAATATCATATAGTAAATTAAGCCTGTTATATGTCGTTGGGCGTTTAGTTTACTAATTTATACAAACATAGCCAATATTTCATGTATATATTCTAGGCTATAGGTCGGAATAACACTTTCATGTTTATGCGCTGACGCATGTTACTTTACTATGTCCTATGCTACACCATGTCTACTCCAGATTTTTATGTTATTTGTATGTATGTACTAGGAGCAGTTCTGGCTTTAAGCGATCTCAGGTGCACTTCGATTCTGCCCGCTGTGGTGCCCAGACGACCCTGGACTCACCTATGCCATGGGCCTAAGGTACCGGTAGCTTAGGAAGTGGGTTAACCAGGGTGTTCAGCCTGGTCCCTATGTTGGCCCACGCGCTAGTGGTATGATGGTCCCCTGAATGGGGGTAAGTCCTACTCACAGGTGGTAACTTAGGCTGACCCGCCTTTCCCTCAAATTGCCAGCTCTAATAGGTGGTTGCCTAGTACACGATAAATATCCCGTACGGTTCCTCGACGTGTTACCTACATTATGAGGAATAAGTAATGGTCATTGCCAGATGTCCGATAGTTTGTGTTTGCCTTAGAAACGTACCCAGTGCCGGTACCTTACAATTTTGGGAGGGTTTGTAGTTACCTTACATGGGTTCGATGGTCCTCGCTTGCTTTATTGGGTATATCCGGTGGCACCGCGTGTTAGCTTAATATTCGCTAATCCTACCTACATCGCTTTGCCCACCCTCAACCTCGTGAAAGGTAGTGTCCACCAAGTTGCAGATCCAACCCGTACATAACGACCGATTAGTCCTTCCCTTGCAGCGGGTACGCAATATGTTTAGCTTAGGCGGCTTACCCGGGGTGTTCAGCCTGGTCCCTATGTTGGCCCACGCGCTAGTGGTATGAAGGTCCCCTGAGGGTGAGTCAACCTTTAAGCCTGCTTACAGGTATTACCTTAATTTCATTGCCCCAGTGGTGCGAATGCCTAGTTTTCGATAAATATCCTGGACGTTTCCGTGACGTGTTGCCCGAATTATTAAGAATTAGAAATGACCATTGCCAAAAGTCCGGTTGCTTGCGAGATGTTCCTGTAGATGCACTGGTGTCCCAGGTTATATATCCTCTGACTATTCTCCCTAATATTGGCAGAAAATTTTCAATTCGACAAATGTGTAACAGGACCTTTCCGGCTTCCTACGTTGGCCCGTACTCTTATTACGACCCGTTATGGGTTTAGCGACACCGCAAAGGGCGATACTCAACGCCCCCGACAAGACCTGACCCAGCGCCTCATCGTGCAAACCATACCGCCGTAGCGCCATGGGCTCGTATTGTGCGCGTATCGTGTACCGTATTGTGTGTTGTTCGTGTATAACCTTGTCTGTTTTTGTCCGTGATGATATAATATGCTTTTTTGTTTACAATTATAACGTCTTCTCCTTGTTGTCATAAATGTATGAAATTTTATGTGAGCCCCATATAATCATAATTGTGTATCGTTGCATGTATTTGATTTAG
Organism: Trileptium ribeirensis; assembly: GCA_030248225.1. Classification (NCBI taxonomy): domain Eukaryota; kingdom Metazoa; phylum Nematoda; class Enoplea; order Enoplida; family Thoracostomopsidae; genus Trileptium; species Trileptium ribeirensis. Next base: position 29,916 of record JASANE010012498.1, read on the forward strand.
CGTTCAAGTCAAGAGATTGAGAGTACGGGGACGATTCGGACCAATGATAGGAAAATTTATAGGCTTTTAGGGACTTCCACTGGACCATGATTTATAGGCTTTCTAAAGCATGCAGGACCAAAATTACGACCGTCCTACAGAAGGGATGCTTCTCGGCCACACGCTATTCGACGAACGGCAGCGAGCTTGAAATTGTTGGGAGTATTTGAAAGTAACATCATCAAATCTACTTGGGATAGTAATCGATTAACCGAACCATTTTACCATGGTCGTGCTGATAAGGCCATGAGTAAGCGAAACAACAAAAACAACTTGTTTTATTAGCGAAGAAGAAACCGAACACGGCTTCGATAAGCCGTAGCTGGCCACTACCTAGGATTCAAAATGATGCCCCGAATACTTTTCGGTGCAGAATTTAATGGGCTTTCCAACGAGGTCAAGTGGAACTAAATCAGCCCATAAGTTATCGAGTTATATTACTAATTTCATCTCTTGTTCGCCTAAACAACCGCTGCTTACGATAGATAGGGTTGCTGTCATAATTCGATCACATCAATTTATCACGCTGTGAATATCCTTTTTCATTCGATATCTCCCCAGAGTTGGAGTGAACTTTAGTCCTCCCTGTTTCCGACGTAACACGCTCAGCCTAATTCGTTACGACTGCAATATTGACATACCTGGCTAAAAAATCCCAAATCAAAGCCATCGCCGAATTTACAACTCCTTACGATTTTTTACGGAAGGCCCTATATCGACCGTTTGGGTGGCATTGTGTCGTTTGAGTGAACCTATAACCCAAGAGCCTCATTGTGCTATTTTCCACCCTTTAGTCTGTAGATGGGACACGTCGAAATTGTGTTCGTGTTTCTCATTTCTACCAAAATCACTCGATCGTGAGCGTTGTAACCGCTCCCTCTTGTTTCCGGAGTAACTCTGGTAGAAGTTTTATACATCGCCGTGTATCTTGGGCATAAAGGATTCCAACGAACCCTGGCGGGTCTTTATCGGCCCAGCCGTTCACCCGCTATAACGCGCCCGCAAGAGTATACGACATTTGCTATTGTGTAATATGGATCGCGACATCTACTTTTCCTTCATTTTGTAAAATAATATTTTTCTGCCAGCCCTGAATTCTGCCTATCGTTGGTGAAACATTCGACTCGCCTATCCTTGGCAAACACAGGGATGTGTCGCGATTCTCAATCTGACCATTCGTTAACCCGTAGTGACCCGCTAAATTACGCTCCAAAATCGCCTAAGTTCAACAGGGGCACAAAATTTCGAAAATTTTATCATTAACCCGAATGTCTGCAAATTACCCCTCATTGTGTTTCCTTTGCAAAAAAACAACTCCAAATATGCCCTGCGGATCTCAGTACGCCTTTCCCGTTAACTCAGGACAACCGTAAATAGCTCTCCACGTTGGTAGAAACTTCTTTATGCTCATCATTTCAGCACTTTTATGCATCCCGCCCATCTGAATCGGCTTCTCATGGCGAGTTCAACGATTGCCTGAGGGCATCGTTTCGCCCAGCCGTTAGTCCAGGAGAACCTGCCAAAGCTTCTTATATTAATACATATAAATCGGCCCGCATGGGTCAAGACCCAATACTGGGCCTAACCCTTTCGTTTTTGGTATCATTGCAACCCGCTCCGCGTACTGGGATCGAATTTAACCACAGTCCATCGAAATTCCCCCGGGAACCCCTTGTCTCCACACCCTTCCCGTGTCCCGCTCTGTTGTTTTCTCTTCTCGTCTGTCTCTCTGTAACCGAAGTTTTTCGGTCGTTCTTTTGTCTGTGCTTGTTTTGGTTGTCATTTTGTTTCTTTCCTTTCTTTTGCGACCACTTGGTTTCTGTTGTCTTTTCTCCCCTCTGCCGCCATTTCTCTTTCGCTTTGACTTTCTTTTCGCCTCCGCTTTTGTCTCTCTTTTCGTGTCGTCTGCTCTTTCTCTCCTTAATTTAGATAAATATTAAAATTATTAAACAATTTTAATAACATTTACAATTAACAAAGATCTATATTATGTAAAAACAAAATGCCCGACACCTAGGAATACAAAATATAATATAAATCAGACAGACAGATATATACCTGGTGTGCTGCGTCCTTGGGAAGGGTCCCCTCCGGTGGGGCGTTCCCCCTCGGGCAGCCCGAACAGCGGCGTCTTTCTCAAGAAAATTCAAAATCGCAATAAATATAAACGCGTAGACCGATATGTATACATGTAATGTTTGCATGTCGGGACATTGATAGCATGGGAGAATCTTTGGGAATCGGTAATGTGTCTTTCACACAGAACTGCGTGCACGAACTGCACACCGTAGACGCGTAGCGTCACGATTGCACGCGAAATGAAGACAACTGCTTTCCATTGCACGCAAAATGAAGACAACGGCTTTTCATTGCTCGAAAAAATGGTAGTAACGCGGTTCTATTACCACATGTCGAGTGAAATATGGCTGACAATGACTATGCAGCTAGAGGAATGGTAGCGTCTATATCTGTAGCTTGCGTGCAATGGTTGATACCATATCTACAACAACGTGCAATCGCATCAACCATATCTTCATCTTTGTGCAATTAGCAATGGTAGCATCTATACTAGGATCTTGGCGACATGTGAAGTGAATGAATTCGGAGAAATGAGAAACTGTAACGTTAACATACAGTGGAACAACTCATAAAAATATATTGCTGTTACGAACCAAAGATGTAATTCACTAAAAATATTTATTAATCTGATGTTCAATAAAGCATAGATGCAGCAAAACTGATAGTCAGATATCTAATACGCTCCCTACGAAGGTTAACTCTACCTCAGAACTGCTTGCTAATCGTGAACAACATCTGTGTAATCAATGTATATATAAGAATCACAACAAAAGCACAGTAACACAGAAAACATAGACAGAATTTGCTACAGACTGCATGAAACTCGTTCCTTTCGCACCATTCGGCTTGTATCACCATTGATATAACTACCTCTACACGAAGAGATACATCTAAATACGGTGACGATTTAAAAACAGCACCCACGAAAACCAATTTGAACTTGTTTTGAGTCACAAATGTATTAATATACCCTTAGAAGTGGTAATGTCTCGGATGACAACATATGGCGTCGGGCCCAATTTTGGCCTAAAATACCAATTGATCCAGGGGTTCTACATCAAATCTATTGACACCCACGTAGTAGCTCTAGGCACACATCAAATTTCGTTCGAATCCCTTGAGTGGTTACATAGGTACACATCGATAAAGTGACCAAAATTTTGGAAATTTGTCCATTTGCTAAAGTCCCCCATGCTCCTTAGAGATCCAACCAAAACAATTTATATACCCATAAATAAAGATTCCTGGGACACATATTTCGATATCAAAATAATTCGAATCGGTTCAAGGGTTGCCGAGTTATGAGCAAAAATGGCCCATTTTAGCCATGTACCCCTATGGTGGGACGTGGGTGGGTCGAATCGGAATAAAACTTCCAAAAGGCACATCTAGAGTATTGTAGCTTTCATATGAGCCCTCACACGTCCATATCGGTTTACGTTGAGATAACGAAGTCCAGTTTACAGAGAAGAAAATAAACGGACGCCCATCTTTTTCACCATAGTGCGATCTAGTGAGAATTCTTCGATTCCGAAGCTAGCGCTTCTCCATCTCGGAATTCAATTTATAACTTGCGTGCAATGGTTGATACCATATCTACAACAACGTGCAATCGCAGTAATGCAGCTTTCACAGAAAAATGCGTGCAAAAACCGGGCAGTTTTGTCTCTTACGGCCGTTCGTAAGAGACAAAAATCTCTTAAGGCTGGCTGTATAATACTTGAGTTTCATATAAATAGCTATAAGGCACAATTGTCTCTTATAGTCAATTGTAAGATATTTTAATCTCTTACAGACAACTGTAAGATATTTTAGTCTCTTACAGCTGCCTGCAAGAGATTTTTGTCTTTTAGAGCTGGCCACAAAAGACAAAAGTCTCTAACGACTGGCCATATGATATTAAAATATCTTAAGGACAGTTATAACAGATTTTAGTTTGTAACGCATTGCTGTTAAAGACAAAAGTCTCTTAAAGCCAACCCTAAGAGACTTCAAAACCTTACGGATAGCTGTAAGAAACATTTGTCTTTTACAGCTGGTTATAAGAGACAATAGTTTCTTGCAGGTAGCCGAAAGAGACAAAAATCTGTTACTGCTAAGTAAAAGATGCTAAGTTTGTTATTGATGTCCCCCTCTTGTTTGATATTGGTGTCCCTCTCTAGTTTGTTATTGGTACATCTCCTGTTTGATAGTGGTGCCTCCCCCCAGTTTGGTATTGGTGTCCCTCTCCAGTTTTATATTGGTGCCCGGCTCCAGTTTAATAGTGGTATCCCCCTCCAGTTTGATAGTGGTGTTCCTTTCAAGTTTGATAGTGGTGCCCTCCTCCAGTTTGATATTGGTGTCCCCTCCAGTTCGATATTGATGTCCCGCCAGTTTGTTATAGGTGTCCCCTCCAGTTTGTTATTGGTGTCCCCCTCCAGTTTGTTATTGGTGCTTCCCCTCTAGTTACCTCAAGTAAATTTAATGTTTCCAACACGTAGGGCTCCTCAAACACTTTAAAGCAATGAAACAAGCAAAATCAACCGGTTAAATAATAATTCTGTAAGTGCGCTGTCCACCATGTATCGTATATTTTATGTTAGTATATATGATGTAGCTTGATAGTAAGACCAAGTTCCGGTTTCGGCTTATAGCGGTGCCGAAGGCTTGGGCTAATTTAGGTTCCAGTTCACTGACCTTAACATATTTTACATATACTATAAATTTACATTTTTCCAGCACACATCATACTTATTTTTAACACATTTCATATATGAGTTGAGAAAACAACGTATAATCAACCCTAGGAATTATTTCTTACTAATATTCAGCTCACATCGTTACTACATGCGGCAAATTCTTTGTGAACATGAACCAACGAAATTTCAAACTCGCAAATTTTATTGAACTCTACAATTTCAACTCAGAATAACAAACATTTCAGCCCATGTCAACTTTAAGGGCAGAAGTATAATGCATGGTATGCCGTTCTCGATATACTAGGCATAAGTCTTAGCCTAAGCTAAGGTCCCCTATATGAGCCAAGTACTAAGCCTAAGTCAGGGGGCTGCCGCCCCCCCCCGAACCCCCCGGCTAAAACTGTGTTACATATGACGTCGTATGTAACAAAGTTAAGTACATGTCGTGCGTACCTATGTTTTATATGCATGTCGTATGTAACAGAGTTTACGTACGACATGCCGTATGTAACTGAGTCTAACTGTTAAAATTTCGTTTCTGAAACTTATCTTCGCTGTCTTACGATGACACTGAACGCCATAAACTTAAAATTTATATGATATTACTACGGTTACGTAGGGGCGGATGAATAAAACAATCCAAC